>JAJOZX010000986.1:0-217500 GCA_023014485.1 Bathynomus jamesi | reverse complement strand
TAATGAACATACATTTTATAGCGATTATCATACTGTATGTTTTGAATATTGACTTGGACATATAATCAGTTTGCTCGTTATGTACACAAAAAACATTCATAATAAAATACTGAGTAAACAGGGGGGTCCCATATACCAATCCTTCCCCGGGGCCCGTGGCAGCTCTCGCCAGCCCTGTGTATTATCCATATAGACAAATGAGCGGTTTAAGTAGGGTTGCCAGATGTCCTCCACAAAAATACCGGACACCAGCAGCTGGGGGGTGTAGGGTGTAAAACATAAAAGTGTATTTTCTTCATTACTCGCAAATCGGTCCATTAGATGCTTTATAAAATCAGTTACTTATATGGATAAATAACACTTTAACCGGAAAATAATATTGGAACCGATTTACAAATAACATTGAAAACATTTAGCTATTAATGAAAAGAAATCAACTTTATCCGCATTTAACTTTTATTCCAACAAAATTACATAACATGCACAAAATTCGATCCGATACAGCGCTGTGAAACTATTCAATTCTTTATCAGATCGCAATAGAAAAATAGGTAAAATAATTAATGACTTTAAAAAACAACAAATTATGGATAACCAAAAAAGTAGACGATCTATTAAGACAAAAATAAAAAAGCAAAGACATAAAGACGTGGTTTACGATGTACCTGATTTGTTATACTTCAAATTGGATTGTGCAGCTTTTATTAGTTTTTTATTTTTCAAAAACACCTCTTTTACTTCAGAACAACTGTACGGAATGTTGAAGAAAGTGCAAAGTTCGCTTCGTACCGATTCCACACACAATCTGTTTCTCTCATCGATCCACACATTGTTCACTACACTAAAAATTCTTTCTACGCCCGCATTCGAGACAGGAATCGACGCACAATACTGAAACAGTTTCAACAAATTTGGAGCTGATTCTTTACTGAAGAAATGCTTCCATTTATCTAGGGACGTTGTGCCCTGAAGGGAAAGAAATACTGTATCCAAAGCATGAACTTCGTCAAAAAGAGAATTAGGAGGGAGATCTCTTTTCCAAGGCGATAACATCCAAATTTCTCTAACTTCGTCGAACGATGGAGACGTATTCTGATTTGCCAGGTTTAAAACACTCAAAGCACGATATATCGAATTATCGAAAGGAAACCACTTCTCTAGGTAACTGAGGGCTCTCGTGTACACATTCAGTGCTTCTTATGCGAATTTATCAATTAAGTGGACTGGTAAATAATTTGTGCGCAATGCAAATGTGACTTTCATGCCGAAAGATTTCTCAGCAATTTTTTTTTCGCAAAGAATTGCAGAAATTTTCCATGATTAAGTATATATCAGAAGAAAGTGTAGACTGATTTTCTGATTGAGCAATTTATCTTGGAATGATGACATGAAAAAGTGTGAAATAAGGTAAAGCTCTGAAAATGTTGGTTGTTCATCGCTTACTATTTTGTCTTCCTGATCAGAAATAATATTCCATATTGCAATATGAAAATCATCAGAGTCAAGTGAAAGAAAACAAGCTTTTAGTGGCTGCCAGTTCAGTAACAATCGCTCAACTGCATTAAACAAACTAAGCCACCGAGTCGGAACGTGCCTAATGACTTTGTGGAACTCGGACTCGCAAAATTCAAAGAAGCATTTCAACTCTTCTCGTTTTTTAGCTAAATTAGAAAATTCTGCAAACGCTTTTAAGACTAAGTTTTCGATGTCAAATGATAAAACCTTCAAGACATTTATTGCGCAGTTGTGTAAAATGTGATTATTGTAATGAGCTGCAATAATATTTTCGTTGTCGTGTGCTAACCTTTGATAAACTGAATTATTAACGCCGTAGTTAACTGAAGCGTTGTCTGCTCCATACGCTGATACATTCGTCAACGTTAGTCCTTTCTCATTCAGCACAGGACACAGTTGATCTTTAATGGACTGGGAATCTTCAAATGAATTTTCATAAAAATCTAAAATTTTGAAACAAAGTCCTTCTTGAGGGGTGTACAGCAACAGGAAAGAATTTTCGATTTCCTTTGTTGGATGCATCGGTAACAATGGAAAATGGAATGCCATTCTTTAAATCATTTAAAACCAGTTCGATTGAGAAAGGAAATAGCACATTATAGATAGGGTTGCCAGGTGTCCGGTATTTGGGCTCTCTGTCTGGTTAAAAAAATCCAAGAATACCGGACATGTAAAAGTAAACCACGTCTTTATGTGTCGGCTTTTTTATTTTTGTCTTAATAGGTGTAGCTTTAATAGATCGTCTGCTTTTTTTGGTTATCCATAATTTGTTGTTTTTCAAGGTCATTAATTATAATTTTACCTATTTTTCTATTGCGATCTGATAAAGAATTGAATAGTTTCACAGCGCTGTATTGGATCGAATTTTGTGCATGT
The DNA here is from genome assembly GCA_023014485.1 of Bathynomus jamesi. Taxonomy (NCBI): domain Eukaryota; kingdom Metazoa; phylum Arthropoda; class Malacostraca; order Isopoda; family Cirolanidae; genus Bathynomus; species Bathynomus jamesi. Next base: position 215,109 of record JAJOZX010000986.1, on the reverse strand, counting down.
TATGTAATTTTGTTGGAATAAAAGTTAAATGCGGATAAAGTTGATTTCTTTTCATTAATACCTAAATGTTTTCAATGTTATTTGTAAATCGGTTGCAATATTATTTCCCGGTTAAAGTTTTATTTATCCATATAATTAACTGATTTTATAAAGCATCTAATGAACCGATTTGCGAGTAATGAAGAAAATACATTTTTACTTTTTACCACCACCACCCCCCAGCTGCTGGTGTCCGGTATTTTTGTGGAGGACATCTGGCAACCCTAATTATAAACAACAGTAGAATCTTTTGCGCGTCCAGCTGTCATTTTCTTGACAATTTCGGAGTCTTCAATTACTTGCTTCATCACTTTGATGCTGCAGTCTTGAGCAAGAAAAGAAATGTGATGCCTTACTCCATGATATATGTGTGTCAATTCAGCAACAGTTACTTTTTCACTCTGTGAAGTGGCTTTCATGACGAAGAAGGAACTCATTCTCTGGGAAGAAGCAGCAGCTTCCATTCTTTTCAAATGTTTCTGAGTTAGCGTGTTGTGTTAACGATTTGAGACCATCGTATGCTACAGTAAAGGATGTATTGCATATTTTGCACCTGGCTATAGTTTTAGTTTTGTCATTATGGTCCATAACAACCCAAGAAAATTTAGTTTCCCAATTTAAGTTATACTGGCAAATTCTTCTCTTTCTCTTTTTCGGAGTTGTTGCACATGAAGTTCAAGTTGAAGGTGTATTTTCATGAAAATTCTGATCCTCATCGTTATCGCTCATTCTCATTTCTTATTGGGTCACCAGAAAAAATACAAATTACAAATTTAACAATGTACAGTGCGTTCGAAAAATCTTTCCGCAGTGCTACGTTAAACGCATAGGAAATTGAAAAACTTCAATGTTTTCATTCAACCATGACTTAGTGATTTCATTAAATAACCTTTTGATTTTACAGCATGTGTTAAAAGTGTTTTCCACCATTTTGCAGGCACAGAGCAACTCGTCTACACTTGTCAAACACTTTTTTTAAAGTGTTTGTTGATATTGAAGCAGTGTAAGTGGATATTGCGGTTTTTAAGTTCTGAATTGTTTTCGGGCGGTCTTTATAAACAACACCTTTTGCTGCTCCCCACAAGAAATAGTCGGGCGGCGTAAGGTCTGGGGATCGTGGAGGCCAAAGCCCCCTTGAAATTATGCGATCCCCAAACACATCATGCAGTAGCTCCATCGAAAGGTGAGCAGTGTGTGCCGTGGCACCATCTTGCTGGAAGTATGCATTCAGTATTTCCATTTCGTTTAGCTGTCCAATAAATGGATACAGAATTTCTGAACAGTATCGTTCAGCATTTATTGTGTTCTCCGAGAAAATGGGACCGACAATTCGCTTTCTTGATATTGCAACCCAAACGCCGATTTTCTGGTCGTGCAATGGTGTTTCATGAATTTTTTACCAAGCTATCGACACACACTATTGCTCGATCCCAACTCTGTCACAGTACTGACACGATCGAGTTTAATAGTACGTTGACTGCGGAGAGACTTTTCGAACGCACTGTATCAGTTTCAGAGTTTATTCGTTACAATTATTCATTATAATTATTTACTATTTAATAGAAAAGATTCACATACAAAGATAAAATACTTGGTTTGGTGACGCCTATTATGATATGCGCCTATAACACAGTTGACACGATCGCCACTGTCAGCACTCAGCAATCGAATGAAGTTGAGAACTGGTGTCAATGAACTCTTTGCACATGAAATACCATGATTTCTTACTGAGCATTAAACCCCGCCTACTAATGTATTGTCTATGGGAACAGAAAAATCGGTCTCACGTAACATCCAGACGTCGTATCGTCATGAAAATTTAATAGCAACACTTCGTAAGCTAAGTAGGGTTAAGAGGAAATTATTAGGAAAATATTTTGCCTCTCATTCTTGACACTGGCTGAGAACTTATAATAAAATCAAAGAATACCGGACTTTTACGTGTCTGGTATTCTTTGATTTTTTTAACCGGACAGAGAGCCCAAATACCGGACTGTCCGGTTCAATACCGGACACCTGGCAACCCTAGGTTTAAGGATGGTAGAAAAAGACAGATAAGAGACGGAGTTATATTCTGTTACGTTTCGGCACAAAGCCTTGCTCACACAGAATGACAACATGAGTTAAACAAACAATATTTAAATGCAGACGCTCTTTTCCAAACCCACTGGAAGAACACTCGTGGCTTCACCTGATTGGCTGGTTACCGTTGATGCTCCTTGGCCCCGCCCCTTTCTGCTAACTTCATGATTTTTCCCGTTATTTTGACTAAACACATAAATCCCTCTCTATGATTTACCACTTTTCCTGATGTTATATAAGCAGCTTCAGTTGCTTTCCTCATCCCCTTATCTAGTCCTTTATGGATGATCTTAGCTTCTTGTCAATTTGGCAGGAGTCCGTACATACCTGCGTGCAAGACGAGTGAGTTATATGTTCGATGTAGACGCGTGTCTGCTCTATGTTCATAGTCTTTTTGGTAAACCGCGCCCTGACTCTCCATAATAAACGGCAGAACAGCTATTACATGGAGTCTCGTAAACTACACTACGTTCATTATGCACTCATTTTGTTTCGTCCTCACTATATCGCCTATCTTTATCCCCAAAGAATTGGCTACATAAACTCCCGCTCCTCTTAGGAATTTATCGATAATTTGGGCTCCTCTTGAATGCGGAACCATTATATACTCTTTATCTACATTATTTTCAATCTCACCTCTACTCCGTTCTAATATATTAATTGCTTTTTTCTTTAGTTTAACTATTAATCCTTCGGGATAACCTAACTTTCCAAACGTTTCCCTGATGTATTCAGATTCATTGACCAGATACTCCTCACTACATATTCTAATAGCTTTCTGTGTGAGCGAGGCTTTATGCCGAAACTTAACGGAATATAACTCCATCTCTTATCTGTCTTTTTCTACCACCATTAAATCGCTCATATATATATATATATATATATATATATATATATATATATATATATATATATATATATATATATATATATTATATATATCGGGTAGGCAAAAAAAAAGAGACCTTGAACTTTGGCTGTAAATTACAATCCAAAGTTATGGTCAGATTTCAATATTTTTTTCACACTCCACAACTAAGTAAATTTCCTATACGGTGAGCGGATTTCAAAGAAAACTAATAAAAATTACGGATTTATTGAACATTTCTTTATGCCACTGGAAATTCTCCATTTAAACTACAACTGCATTGTATGTGTAGGTAAAAAGTTACAAAGTACTCACATATGGTGCTACCTTGATGTTAAAAAAACTGCTCGATATGTTTACCACGAACTTCTACAACCTTTTTCAGTCTAGGACGGAACTCATCTATGGCTTTATTGATTTGTTCTTGTGGTAGCTCATCCCATTTTTCCAGAAGAAGCCGTCGTAAATGAGCGACATTTCGTACTTTGACCCGACAAATTCTCTGTGACAAATTTTCCCAAAGGCCGTAATCGACAGGATTTAAATCAGGACTGTTTGGTGGCCAAATTTAATACCGCTACCTGATATTCTTTTGATATCTCCTGTTTTATCGATTTTCTTGAAAAACTTGTCCAAACCTCCTGCAGATGGCTTACGTTAATTAAAATCGCTTTAATAATTATCAACTTGAACCTATGATTAGCAAGATTTTTCTGGAATATTCGCCATAAATCCAATTTCTCAGCTAAAATGCTAAAAAATGGCACACAAACCATAAAATTACCTAGTCCTAACATACTAAAATTTTATGATTCTATGTATCGTATTTGCAGAGATATGAAAGATTTAAAAGGTCTCCCTTTTTTTTGGCCGACCCAACAATGCAGTAATAGTGTAAATGGAGAATTTCCAGTGGCATAAAGAAATGTTCAGTAAATCCGTAATTTTCATTAGTTTTCTTTGAAATCCGTTCACCGTATAGGAAATTTACTTAATTGTGGGGTGTGAAAAAATATTGAAATCTGACCATAACTTTGGATTTTACAGCCAAAGTTCGAGGTCTCCCTTTTTTTTTTGCCCACCCGATATATATATATATATATATATATATATATATATATATATATATATATACTGGGTGATCCAGATAAATGGGACCATAAAAAAAAGGCAAATATTCTTAATATTTAATTCCTTTCATAAAAACTATATATCATTCGAAAGAGTAGAGTTACAAGTTTATTATGAAATATTTATTTTTTTAAAATGACTCCTTTCAAATGTGCTCCATTAGTTGCCAAGCATTCCAGTGTTCCCGCTTGTAAGTTCTGCATCACTTTTGCAAGAGTGTGCGGTGGTATGGCCTGTATCTCATTTGTGATGGCGGCCTTCAATTCTTGCAAGGTCGTTGGGTTATTTCTGTAGACCCTACTCTTTAAATATCCCCAGAGATAATCTAAGGGAGAAAAATCCGGAGACCTTGCGGGCCATTCAACGTCTCCAAATCTTGAGATTAACTCGCCTGGAAACGTTTGACGCAAAACTGCCATGCAGTTCCTCGTGGTATGGCAGGTAGCTCCGTCTTGTTGGAACCAGTGGTTTTCTAGACAAAGATCTCTTAATTTAGGAATAAGGAAATCGGTCAACATTTTTTCGTAGCGATCACCATTTACAGTGACCGTGTTTCCGGTGGAATCCTCGAAAAAGTACGGCCCTATGATCTGAGATGCAGTAAGACCACACCAAACAGTTACACGCTGACTATGCAACGGGACTTCGGTAATATTCAATGGATTTTTTGTTGCCCAGAAACGACAATTTTGTTTGTTTACAGTTCCATTGAAGTGAAAATGGGCTTCGTCTGACATAATCAAAGTTGCTAGAAAATTGGTGGTGTCATTTACCTTCTGTTGGATCCATTGACAGAATTGTCGTCTTCGTGCGAAATCTCCATCGTTTAGTTGTTGCACTGTTTGAATTTTATATGGAAAGAGCATTAAATTTTGCTTGAATATACGGTGTGTTGTTGTTCCATATCCAACTCCTAACAGCTGAGAAGCACGTCTGATGCTTATGTTAGGATTATCCTGTACAATTTCATGAGTTCTGTTAATGATCTCGTCTATCCTTGCTGTGCGCACTCTTCCAGTTGGTTTTCTTTTTCCAATGCTGCCAGTTAGGGAAAAATTTCTGACACACCGACGGATTACTTTCTTAGAAGGTGATTTTGACATCTGAAAATTTGTCTTGAAAGATCTTTGAGCTGAAACTACACTTCTTCCATGCTCATAATATTGGTCAGTTATGAAACGCAGCTGTTCCACAGTCCATGCAGTCATCTTGAAGGGTTAGTTTTAACTAACACTTTTATTTTGTTTTGTATCTTATCTTGTCTTGTATTGTCAAAACCTATACAATCCTGTACAAACTTGTAACTATCCTCTTTCGAATGATGCGTATGATTTTATAAAAGGACTTATACTTTAAGAGTTACAGGGGTTTCTTTTGGGTCCCATTTCTCTGGATCACCCTTTATATATATATATATATATATATATATATATATATATATACAGGGTGGGCCGTAAGTTTCCATACATAGGAAAAATAAACATTTTTTTATGGACAACCATTTTTATTTATATAATATGCTCTACATGGTTGCCATTGTTTTGAAAACACATTTCAATACGTGTTCCCCACTGTTGATGAACACGCATTAGCACAGTTGACGTTATGCTTGTAATGGCGTTGGTGATACGTTCCTTTAGATGATTTATGTCTCGTATCTTTTCCTGATACACCATGGCCTTCAAGTGCCCCCAAAGATAGAAATCAAGGGGGGTGAGATCTGGGGATCTGGGAGGCCACTCCACAGGACCACGCCGACCAATCCAAGCATCCGGAAACTGCTGATCCAAATACCGACGCACGTGAAGACCATAATGAGGTGGAGCTCCATCTTGCTGGAAGTAAACTGGGAAGTTACCTTCCTCGTTTAGCAGGGATGGGAAAGTCTCTTCTTGCAACATGTTAAGATACCTTTCGGCATTAAGATTTCCACTGACAAAAATTGGTCCAATAATTCTGTCACCCCATATCCCGGCCCACACCATCACTTTACCGGCACCTTGCATCTTCGTCGGACTCAGCCAGTTAGGGTTAGCATTACTCCAGTAACGTATGTTTTGCCGATTAACCTCTCCATTGACGTAAAAATTTGCTTCATCAGTAAACAAGATCTTAGTTGAAAAGTTTGCATCCTCGTTCACTTTGGTTAATGCCCATTCACAGAATTCCATCCGTCTATCCGGGTCGTCTTCACTCAAATGCTGTGCCATATGCAATTTGTATGGATGCCATTTGTTTGCTTTCAAAATGCGCCTGATACTCGATCTGCTGACACCACTTTCTGCAGACAACCGTCGTGTACTTTTTCTGGGACTCCGTGTAAGCGCTGTAAGTATCGTAGCTGTTGTGTCTTCATCGGTGGCTGTACGTCTTGGACCACTTCGCGGTTGATCTGCAACATTTCCAGTTTTCTGAAACTTGTTAATAAGTTTTGCCACAGTGTCGTGTGTGATGTTCGTTCCATGTTGTCTGTTAAAGTTCATTGCAACCATGCGACTGCTTCCCGACCCAGCCATCAGTATGATTTCAATTCGTTGCTCTTTCGTCAAACGCATATTCTTAGGGTATCTGAAACATAAAAACAAACGTTTAATTTTTCCTATGTATGGAAACTTACGGCCCACCCTGTATATATATTATATATATATTATATATATATATATCGTGTTGTGACATTTAGAATTTTGTAACTAATTGCAGTTACTAGTTACTGCCTCGAATAAGTGGCTAGTTACAGTTACTAGTTACTGTATAAAAAAGGTAACTAGTTACTATTTACATCAAAAGTTGTTTTCGACATTATTTCTGGTTTTAGCGATCATCTGATCCCAATAAAAGTATTTTCCGTGACAAGTGAAACTTGGCAAGATTATTCATTTGTTTGAAATTGATTGTGATTTGGCGAATAAACAAGATGTTATCATATTTTCATTGGGTTTATTGTCAATAAAGAAAGGAATGAAAAATTGTTATTTAAAATAAACAACAAAAATATTAGGCAAAGAAACTTTCAATTATATTCGGATCACTTTAACATATTGCTTCCCAAAGCATTCGGGAAGCAATATGTTAAAGTGATCCCTCCTGGGAAGCGATATGTTAAAGTGATTAACACTGGGAAGCAATACGTATGTTAAAGAGAGGTTCCTGGGAAGCAATATGTTAAAGTGATCCAGTGATTATATAAAAATGTTGGTGCAACTACTGTATAGCGTGCGGTCTACAAAGATATTTACACTATAGGCTTGCGGTCTACAACATATTTACAAATTCAACTACATTAAAACAAAAAATTTAAAGGACAAATAAAACATAATTCATTCTATGGGTTATAATGCCCGATTAGGTTAATTGAATGCTCGGTTAGGTCAACTGTATGCCCTTGACGATTGGTTAGGTCAAGTTGTGATATTTTCGTTAAAACTAACGAAAATATCACAACTTAACCTAACCAATTGTCATGATTGTCATGATTCCCCCTTTTATAGCCCCCTTTTTTATCATACTCCTTATCCTAAATATTGAGAAGCAATATGTTAAAGTGATTAACACTGGGAAGCAATATGTTAAAGTGATATACACTGTGAAGCAATATGTTAAAGAGAGGTTCCTGGGAAGCAATATGTTAAAGTGATCCTTATATTCTAAAAAAATATTATTTCGTACGCAGAGAGCTGTTTAATTTAACCAACAGAGAATTTTAAAAAATTACATCATTCATTGCACACAGAAGGGGCCTGAAAATCAGCCGTGCGCAACTGCACTGGCAGGGAGTGGAGCATTTAATGAAAATAAATACTAATTTAAAAAAATTATTTTATTCTTGTAATTTATATTGTATCAGTCTGAATGTAGAAATGTATCATTATTTTCTAAGCACTTATGGCACGTGAATTATGTGTTGTAGGGCTGCCGGCAGAGATCAACCATCAGGAATTTGAACTGTGCGCAGATATGTCCATCATCAATAATTAACTTTTTCCCTTCAAAGAAAAAATTAACTTGTACAAGTAACAAATATTCATGATTTTTTGTAATAGTTACCATTACAGTTACTAAAGAAAGTAACGATTATTGAGTAACTAGTTACGTCACAGCAATATATATATATATATATCGTAAACCGGGAAATGTTCGCATGCAGAAAATTTTCGCGTTTTTCGCGGTTGGCATACAACCACAAAAATACCCTAGACTCCACAATAAAGGTTTCAAAGAGCCCCAGTAAAGCTTAAAGCTTAATGGCCAAATTAAATAAAATAAACAGTCCAGCTTCACAATTATTTGTCATTTGTAAATTGTAAAACCAATGTATTTATTTTATTATTAATAAAGGTTATTCAATGTAAAAAAAAAAAGATAAAAAGGTAAAATTAAAAAGTTAAAAAACTACTTGTACAGTAAGCATACAAAAATATTTAATGACATTCATCAGACTCCTCAGAACAAAAGTTACTGGCAATGGTAGCCTCAACAGTGTCTTTTATGCTAGTGGTTTCCCACCCCTTGAGAATAGTTTTCCTCATACTACGTAGCTTATTCCCATGTAGAGACAATCCATCTGTCGTGAAAAGGTTTCAGTGTGGAGAGCTTCGAGTCTAACTTACCGAGAGGAGAACTTGTGCGAGTGCTGCGGCAACTTTATCTGCATACCAGGAGATGAAACTTGTCTTGAGACAATCTTTGAATTCTTTGTTTCCAGTCACGTCCAAAGCAGCTGTAGCTCACCAGTACATCAAGCAGGGACATAAACAATACAGATATTGTTCCTTGCAGTAGGTCTTTGATTCTGTTCTGTGTGGTGTGCCTCGAACACATCGAAGGTTGCTAACGACTTCCGAGTCTCTGGTAAAGCCGTGTTCTTTCTGTTTACGAAAGTACGGCACCACCACATTCTCCACGTACAGTTCCATAGTGTCATTGTTACTCCACTGGTTTGCCGAGTGCAATATGTGCCAAACATCGGGGAACTTGAATTCGGGGTGGGAGACTTTAGTTGTACCTCGTCTATAATAAATGACCTTGGCTTACCACGAAAATATGTTGCCGCGAAATCGGCCACGAATATGAAAGAGTGCAATTTTGCTGCCGCGAATATTTCCTGGTTTATAGTATATATATATATATATATATATATATATATATATATATATATATATAATATATATATATATATAAAAAGGGGGGGGGGTGATGTTTTGAGCTCTGATCCGCTGCTGACGGGACCCCTCTTTATTACAAATGTTTATTTTATTTTCAGGTCACCACGAAAGCCCAAAAATTAAAAGTGAAGTTTTAGACGCTCGTTTGTTTGTTTTTTCCTTGATTATTATGATTAACCTTTCTCTTAGTTTGGTGACCCTTTGCGCGACTTCTTTATCTTCCGCTTACTTCTGAACCCCGATTCTAAGTGTGTAATTGATAATGAAATAGTTACTTTAAGTAGCTTTTAATTAGTGAATTAGAGACACAGTTTGATGGTTACAAGTTTGGTCAAAGTTCATGAATATAGTATAATCGAGTTCAATTGTAGCTTAAATTAGACTTAGAGGTAAATTAATCACTCATTAAATAGTGCCAGTCCACCACTTCTCTCGCTGTAGTTAGACTGATGGCCCTCAATTTTTCTCTCACAAACTCAAGATTCAACTCGATGAATCTCTCGAATTTAGTCTTTAACGAGCAATCACCCTCTTGGTTCTCACTCGGAGAACAACTTGACCGCAACCCAGCCTATCTCATTTCTGACGAAGCGACAGTTACATTCTGCTTCTTTCCTTGGCATTTCGTAGTTTTATATCCTTAAGTTATCCCACGTCATCGTCCGAGGCACACAAAGGCGAATCCAGCGACCGGATACTGCGTGGGTGTCAGTGTCTGTCTGGTGTATCGTTCACGCTTCGCAGAGGGAGCGTTGTATGGGTCATTAAGAACCCATATGGTTTATACATCAAAAGGCTGTCTAGACGTTACAGAGAGAATATGATGGGTCATTGGGAACTATACGGCTCGTGTATAACAAATCTGTCCCTCTTTAAAAAAAAAAAAAAAAAGTATTGAATCCGTGACGGAAAATTTGGGGCCAATCGGAAGACTTTATTAGTCAGGGTATGAACGAGGACAAATGGTCCGTGAGTGGAAATGATTCGCGGTGGAGAGGCAATTTTCAAAACATGAAATTATTTTCATTTAAGTCTATCCAATACACTCACATTCATAATTACAATGAAAACATAAGAAATTCAAATAAAACTTTAGTCTATTTAAGCTCGCTCAGTATTTAACTTACAAACAAGTTGAAACGCATCAAATCAAAATAAACTTAAAAGTGTATATACGAAGTAAGTATTGTGAGTCAATCAACATTTACGGAAGTGAGGTTCCCTTGATTCATGTTTTAGTGATTTGGTTCCTTTTAAGGGTTCGCCGGTACCCTTTTCAAAAGTCCCATAATGCGAATTGAACCCACTTTATCACATGAGTTAAAATATAGCACCACAGGTAATTTAGTTGATAATTGTGATGCAAAAAGGGGTTTCATACAGGCATGAAAAGTTTGAAAAAGTTATAAGGACATGATGTTCTGTCGTTTTCCTTAGTTACTCTTATAGTTACATTAAGATGACAGTGGGGACTTTGTATCACTTTAGCGTTTGGTTCGTAAGAAAAAGGGGTAACATTAATAAACATGAATGAGAGGATCCTCAAACGGTGTGTGTGTATATATATATATATATATATATATATATATATATATATATATATATATATATATATATATACACACACATCGGCAATCATAGTTATACTAATAATAACTATGCTAACAATAAGATGTAGGAGAATTAAAATCATGGAGGAGTGTGAGGAGTTAATCACACAGGTAGTGCTGCATAAACGGAGAAGTACGGAAAGTACTCAAATAAATGAAATATACATTCAGGAATGAATTGTCCATTAAAACTACGTCGGGATGAAACATAAATTGACACAAATTTCTTCGCGCCGAGCGGCAGAGGTGAGGTCGAAATTATTGTTTACATTCTTTTCGAATAATTACGAGAATAATTCTTCTCTCGTCTATGCCACTGGTTCCACTCTGATTCCCGCGGGGTATTTTTCCCCTGTTTATTGAATTTATAAGAGCCCATAGGCTCAGTCAAAAATTCCATGTTTCGCATTTTCGTCAGTATATAAGGTTTGTCCTTTCTCGCAGTGAAGCTGCACAGTTACGAATTAGCAAAATTTAAACTGAAATCAGGAAAGTAATGGGGCTGGAAATTTTAAGGGCGCACTCTTGATTAAGGCAAGTGCGGTTTAGGGGAAGTATGAATTAGATAATTCCTTTCAAGGGATCTCTGGTCAAGGATAAAGTTTATCGGCTCTCTCTTCTAATTAAAAGGTAACTAAACCTTTCGTTCTTCGAGTGTCGGCCGCGAAATGCATGAGAAGAAGTTGTGTAACCTTTGGAATTTCTGTTTAAATTTGGGGTTGAGGAATCAGAGTGGAATTACAGCCGTAAGGACATGTATACAGTTACATCGTAGGCACTAAAATGTATGCATCTTAAACTATATGCGGGAACAAGGGTTGAAAATATTTATTGATTCACCGTATAACTAATATACAGGGTGAGTCAAAAGTCTCCATACATAGGCAAAATTGTCACTTTATTATGCAATCACTTGTAAGTCACCAAATATGCTCTATGTGGGCACCATTACACTGAATGCACATACGGATGCGTTCCTCCCAGTCATCTCAGCACATCACCTGCAAAAAATAAAAAATAAATAATCATTTATTTATCATGACCATGTTGCCTATGTATCGAGACTTTGACTCATCCTGTGTAATTAAAGGAAAGGGTAGGTTTAAGAAAGGAAACACATAGCAGGAAGGTTTATATTATATAGGACAATTTAAATGTTGATTCTTTATAAGGGCAAAAGCCTTTTTTATTGAAAATTCCCGATGCTGAAATAGGATCAACTTTTAACGTTACAATCTTCTTCGCATTTACTTTAATATCATGGAAAATGTGTTTACTTGTTAAAGACAATTAACTCGTGTAACTCGGGGAGGAAAAATGATTCCCTTAGAGGAAACAATTCATACAGTGAGTCGCCTTTTTGAATGCGATCCTTTGAATTTTCTTAAGGGATAACTAAATTAATTAATCGTATGACACGAAAAATTTCCTTCGCATATTAATTTACTGGTGACTCTAAGAACAAGGGGAAAACATTTTTATACTAAATTATTTAATCTTATTAGCCAACACATTTTGTTTCCTGACTACGGGACACGTATTATTCCACTGAATAAAATCTATATGTTTACTTTTGTAATTTAGTTATAAGGCAATATTATTAAGTAAATTTAATATAAGAATTTCATTTGAATCGTTCATCTGAAAACAATCTTTGACATCCGGTCATTATTTATAGAAAGTTGTTTTTGCAGGATAACTTTCGCAATCTCATTTCTTGATGTTAACTGACATTATAAATGCTTCCCTTTGGTCTATTCCGAGCTATCCGGAACATCCGGATCGTGAAGGCAATCCGCCGGATTCGTCCACAAATGAATATTAGACAAGTGAAGGAAAGTTATGAAACTGGCGCGCAAAGACACGTCGGTTAGGTGCACGTCCCTTAACCAGTCGTGTTCATTTATTAAAGCGACTAGTTTTTAGTTACGTTAAATCCTATAAGGTTTACCCCAATTAAAACTAATGAACTTAAATCCTTAGTGGTAAGGAGACATGGGAGGAAGTCGGTAGTCAAAAGGCACTGGGATAGAGTTAATTTATTTAGTAGTGGAAAAGCTCGTAAGAAACGATTATATGATTTCTCAGACGTGCATTCAAGGTGAATTCTGTCTAAATGTAATTCCCTCAAGTGGAAGAATATTCCCAGACAATTTAGATCTTTCTTCTGAAGAGTGCGACAACCATCGAAAGTGGAAATTTTTAACCAGTTTACTTTTGGCCTTAAGGGCGCATAATTCTTTAGAACAAATCTTAAGTTTGAATTACTTATCTCTTTAAAATTTAAGTCTTTCGCGATAGTTCGGAGGAAAGCAAATCCCTCCAACGTAGGGATACAAACCACAGGACATAAACATGCTCTCGAAGATATGAAAAAATATAAAGTAAAAGCTCTACAGGGAGACCATCTAGTTCCATTCCTTGCGGTTTTCAGGTCCTTGTTCTGGTTCTGCTTGGCGATGAATTTATTCTATAAGCAAAGCACATAGTTTATTAACGCTTATCTTAACACTAAAGCAGACCTTTTATTTCTACTAAGATTCATAAATTAACTTTATTATTAATTATCAACTAATTTAAACACTAATCACTGAATGAAAATTTTAATCACTTAATTCAATTTTATCAGCAAATTTAGTTAATTCAGTTCAATTAATTTCTTAGTTACACTATTTCTCAATGTAAATTATAAAAAGGGAGGGAGATATGAAAGTTTGATTTTAGGGAATGGTCGAAGCCTTAATTTCGGGAATAGCCCATTTCCTCGTAGCCAACATTAGGTATGGATTCGGGTATACGGTACGACCGAACCGCAGGGGGCAACCTTCTGACGGAACTTGGACCCGTCGGTGGAAAGCGAAGGTGGTGAGGGGGGGGCTTCTTGGGGGCGGTGGTGATCTGGTCATTGGAATTTTTCCGTGGGTCCCGGCGCCGGGTTTTCAAAACTAGCAGTTGACACCGGTGGAGGATCTTGGCGACCGCAACATTTCTTCCAGGTCGCAATTCCAATGACGGCGATTCCCAGTATGAAACAAAGGGTGAGGGTGGGGTAGGAGATGAGGGAGGACGTTCCTTCGTCTGATTTCTTGATGGCGATTCTTCGGAGATATCGGGTCATATCCCTGATGTATATTCCTTGCGACAGGGACGCATTGAAATGGTACAGGGCCTCCTTCGTAAACGACGAGTTTACTATGTAAGTAATCTCGAAGTCGCGGGCGGCTCAGGAAGGTGGGGCTTCAATGTGAGGTTGCGCGGGTTGGAGAAAATGGAGATGGACGGCATTCGTCTGTGATCCGTGAAGACACTGCATCCCTCGGGAAGGGTGAAGGATCAGTTTTGGAGATTCGCACTTCCTGTTCTTCCGCCTTTGGTTCCCGGCATCGGAGTAGCAGCTTGGTTGCTCGGGGCACGCTGTAATATATTTGGTGTTGTTGCTGGACGAACACAGGTGAGAAGTCCTTTATCAAGACTCGATGGCAGGTGGTTAAATTGGTTCCTCCCTCCGTCTGGAAAATTCTGATTAAACACTCGTCTGATCCTTTCGAGAATATGAAAGTTGGAGAGCGGCAATGACAATTTCCTTCTATGGTCGAGCAACCGTTTAAGTCGTCGAACTTGACGTAATTTAGGCGATCTTGGCTCACTCCAAGGTAACGAGCATCCGGGAGGATGTCCGCATACAGGTAGGTGAGATACTATGAAGAGGGTCATGGGCGATTCAATGGCCTTTAAAGGCACGAATATAAGGATCCGTAGCTCTTCAGGCGTCACCTTTCTCAATCGGGCATGACTAACTTCGAAGTACAGAGGTATGGTTGCTTCATTTAAAATATAAGGCAGCAGTCGGCCCACTGAGTCTTGAGTAGCGGATCCAAATGCGAAGTTTAGGAATCCTCCGACACCGTTGATGAGACCTCTCTTCTTCCTCAGCAAAGCTTGGGTTGGCAGGGAACCTTCTTGATTCAGGATTGTGACAATGGAGGTGATTTCATTCTTGGTTTCGCTAATTTGCTCCTGAACACCACGAAGAGTGTCTATTAAAATTCCGAGTTCATTTATAGTTTCGGTTGTAGTGTGGTTCTTCGCTGGGTTCCAATCGCGCTTGTTTGTTGCGGCATTGAAGTATCAAGGATTTCATTTTGTCATCCAGGATCAGCAGGTTTCGATAGTAAGGCTTCAGGCTGAGACGTACGCTAAAAGTGTACGTGGGGACTTGCAGAATTAGGGGGCCTATTGGTCGAAAAAGGACTCCATGATTGGAGGTCTGCGCCCCAGCGTGTAGAGCGCACAGGATTAGGAGGACAGGAATCATAGTCAATGGCAGGGGAAACCCTTTTGGGAATTTTTCTAAGTTGTGGAAAAATAAAAAGAATATTTATACAAGCAACGCCGGTGAAAGGAAAAGTTCCTTTTCTCGAAATTTAAATAAATCACTCGGTTCCTTTCGGTTCAATGAGTTAAAGAGAACTGATTCGAACGCGTGCAACATGCACTGTATCATGATATCACATCCTGTATATATATATATATATATATATATATATATATATATATATATATATATTTATTCTCTCATGACAATTTTTCGTCAAATGTTCCTGAGTCAAACGTTACAACATTAAAATATATTTACAGGAATTTTGTTAACTCCAAGCCTGCCGTGATTTGCATTAATAAATTTCATTTATTACCTGTATTTCATTTATTATTTATTTATTACCTTATTTACTTTAATAACATGAATCATGCCGTTCACCCAAATTCTCATCAATTGTTTAGCTAAAGGGGGTTCGTCTGAGGGGGAAGAGAAATATTATCTCTTTAGTGTCTCAGGGGGGGAAACCTAAGCTGTTCGTCGCCCTTTGTTTATTTATTTTATTCGTTTTGTGTATTTGTTTGTTTTAGAAACGCGTTCAACCCTCTTATAAACATTAGTCGTCAACTCATTTCCTAGACGAGTAATCAGGGTTTTTTAAACTTCTTCCGGCGGTCGGGCCGCGTGTGACCACGGGCTATCAGTTTCCGGGTACAAGCTCCGGAAGCCGCGCGGTTCGTTTGTTATCTCTTTTTTCTTCGTCGCTTTGTCGATGTTTTGGAGATATTCTTCCTTGTGTACGTAATTCATTTCATCGATCTCTTCATTCTAGGCTGCAATTTCAGTTTCGCTTATTTTCCTTTTCTTTTGTTCGGTGGCTCCCTCAGTTTTAATGTTATTCAAGTGTACCCTTTTGTGTCTTGATATTGTAGGGTCTTTAATAAGATACATGGAGTTATTTAATTTCTTAACTACTTGACACGGACCACTGTATGGAGGTTGAAGGACCTTAGGCACTCCCGGCACGGGGCTCCTTTTTATATATACTGTTTCTCCCTTTTCGATGGTTTGCAGACTTCGGTTCTCCGTCCGTTGTCTCATCTTCCGTTGGCGTTCCTTCAGATTTTCTCTCACCATTTGATAGGTCTCTTCCTTCATGCGTGCATGCCTCCATTTATATTCTTCCATGTCCACCGGCGAGGCGTTTGCGGGTGAATCCGTGGTCTCGATACAATTTGTGTCTTCTCGTCCGAACATCAGGAAGAACGGACGTTCCTGAGTGGTCATATGGATGGTGTTGTTGTGGATATATTTAACTAAGGGCAGGTACTCGTCCCAATGATCAGTCATTCTATCCTCAATAGGGTCCTTAAAGCGTTTTCAAAGAGTAGTTATACCTCTTTATTTGGCCTTGGCTTTCGGAATGAGCCGGGGCTCCAAAGCTGTGGGTAATGTGGTATTTTTTAGTCAAGTGTGAGATAATATCGTTTGCGAACTCGGTCCCATTATCAGTCTTGAGGTTCTTCATCCTCCCGTAGGTGAGAATAAAGTTCCGGAAGATGTGTTTGGCGACTGCTGTCGCTGTCTTATTCTAAGAGGATACAGCTCCACATACTTGGTGAACCCGTCTATTAATACCAAGACGTATGCTGAATGTTCTCGTGATCTCGGGAAGGGACCTACAAGGTCAGCATATACCCAGTCTAAAGGTTCGTTTCCGACGGGGGTATCCCCAGTGGGGCTTTCCTGGGATTAATATTTTTGTACTTATTACATATTTCGCACCCTTTTATGTACTTCCGAATGTCTTCGGCCATGTTTGGCCAGTAGTATACTTGAGCGATTTCTTGGTAGGTTTTTGTCTCGGCCATATGGCCCTTCGTCGTGGAGTTATGAAATTACCTCAGGGCCTTTCCTTGCAATTCCGCACCAGGAACGTAAATTCTGGTAGATTCTTTACCTTTGGAGGTTCGGGTAGAGTAAACTAGCCCTTCCTTAACCTTGTATTTTTCGCTGTCCTTTCCATTCATAATTTCCTGGCATTGCTGGTCCTTTCTTTGCGCTTTGCGGATATCTTCCACAGAGATCTTGGGGGTTTCCTCATCTCGTAAAGTTTTACCTACCAATGTACCCGGAAGGGGTACGCTTCCAGCTTCTAAGTTGTTTCGTTGACTTCGTGTAATCGCGTTCACGGAGC
The DNA here is from genome assembly GCA_023014485.1 of Bathynomus jamesi. Taxonomy (NCBI): domain Eukaryota; kingdom Metazoa; phylum Arthropoda; class Malacostraca; order Isopoda; family Cirolanidae; genus Bathynomus; species Bathynomus jamesi. Next base: position 197,702 of record JAJOZX010000986.1, on the reverse strand, counting down.
TATCTTCAGCTTCGGATTCGTATTTTTCCTCGTCCGCCACACATCGACTCATCAAATCAGCGATGAGGTTCTTCTCTCCCTTAACATATTCGACCTTGAGATCGAACTCCAACAGTGTGGTAAACCATTTCGTCAATCTCTTAGAAGATTGATTGATAACTAAACTTATTAATGGTTTGTGGTCAGTTCGCAATATTATTTTAGAACCCAATATCAACGCGTGGAAGTGATTCAGGGCCAGGATGATACCCAATCCTTCCTTTTCTATCACCGAATATCTCCTTTGGGTATCGTTAAAGCCTTTGCTGAAATACTCCAAGGGGACTAATTCACCTTCCTCATTTTCCTGCATTAGGACGGCTCCACTAGCTCTCTCGGATGCATCGGTATATATATAAAAGGGAGCGTCTGGATTCGGGTGTCTGAGGAGGGTTTCGGTGGTAATCGCCTCCTTTACTTTCTCCAACGCTCGTTCTCGCTCCTCGGTCCATTCAAACTTTACCTTTTTTCTCGTCAAAGCATGGATTGGAGCTAAAAGCTCGGCGGCGTGGCTAATGTAACAACGGTAATAATTTATCAGGCCTAACAATGACTGAACTTCCCTAACCGTTGTAGGTGGTCTTAGGTTCCTTATGGCCTTTACCTTATCGAGGCTAGGGGACATGCCCTTCGTGTGATGTCATGGCCTAAGAACGTCACCTTAGTTTGGAAGAATTGGGACTTCACAAGTTCGAATTTCAAGTTGTTGTCCCTTAGTCTTTCTAAAACCAATCGTATGTTTTTCTCATGCTCTTGTCGGGTTCTACGCCTCTACGACTAAAGTGAATCCCTCTTTCAAAGGGAAAGGTGGTTGTGCTTCTAAAAAGGCTCCAGCTAAAGGGGCAATGGAGGTGGACCCTCCTCTCAATGTCAGAGGGAGGTTATCGACTTCCTCTCTCTCCGCGTTTTGATCTGCTTGGGTTGCGACTTTAATCATTTTCGTAACTAAAGGAATTCGTATTTCGTTTATGTAAGCCGCGAAACCCACGCCTTTTCCTGCGATTTGTATGAAGCTTTCTCGGATGAAATCCGCCCTTATAATGAAATTTAATCCCTCAGGCAAATCTTTAACAAGCAATGCGGTAAAATCGTAACACTTTAGCTCAATGCCTATTTTCATTTTTATTTGTCCCATGGTGGTCAGGACTTTATCATTCACCGCTTTACAACTACGACTAGTAATTTCGACTTGAGGTCGAAATCCAACAGTGTCAATTAACCTTTTCCTCACGAGACAGACATCGGCCCCTGTGTCCAGAAGGCCCAAGGATACTATTGTTCCCAAGGTCACACGGATGACAGGATATTGGAACACTCTTGCAATGCGCATGGGACCGTTAACATTCATAATTTCTTGCTCTGCATTCTTTATCACACCACTTTTGTTCATTTTACCCTGGTCGTTTCACAGGGGCATTTATATGATACAAAGTGTTACTTCATTTATTTATTTCTCGCTAAGCTTAGTCATTTCCTGTATTGCTAATCCATCCGCGTCCATTTTCACATTTTCTTCACTCATTTTTAGTTTTAGCTTATTTTCGCAATTTTTATTGTCGTTCACCGGATTCAGACTACTGTACTTCCGTTCCTACAATATAGACACGAGTCACTCTTTGTCACTTTATGTTTCATGCTTATGTCACGCAAGCACATATTATATGCTCCATTTATCCATTTCATTTCCGTTGGGGGATCAATTTCTCTTTCGTCTATCGTGTCCTTATATGCCAAGTCATGCATTTCTTGTATCTCTTTTGCGTCTAATTCATACATCTCATGCATTTCCCTCGTGCATCTCATAATCATCTTTTCTGCATTCGGGTCCTTCGACTGAGACTTTATCTCACGGTCAAGGTCACTTTCCGTCTTTTCCTCGCACGCGTCATCTGATCCACATGAAACAGACTCCACTCTCAAAGTTAATTCGTTTTGCAGACACACTCCGTTTTCTTCCATCTCGTATTTACTCTCTCTTTCACCCGTCTCAAGGGCATTTAAATGCTTCTCTTTCGCTTCCTCATTCATGCAATTTTTTCTGTCTCTTTCATTCCCTTCATTCAATTTTTCTCCCGCATTTTTTTCTCTTTTTTCACAGTCCTTGTCTCCGTCTTCTTGTTTCTTCCCCGATATCTGTCTCAATTCGAGTTTTTTGACTTTTGACTCGATTCTTCCTCCTCCCTGAAAGATACTCTGCAGGGGGGCTTGTCCCTTTCTGTTGAGGAGTCGTTCCGTCGGGGCCACGGAGACCCATTTCGCCCTTTTTCCCATCTTTTTTCTGGGCGTCTGCCGCGGTCAGGTTCTTTTTCCTTTTCGTACCTTCTATACAACGACGGGCTTCTGTCCGTTCTTCGGTCTGCATACCTTCCTCCATCTCTTTCTTGGGGGGATAATTTCCGTTCCTCCTCTCGTAAGGGGAGTAGTCTCTTCTTCTTTGCTCATACGGTGACGTTGAACGGTACCGATTCTCATACCTGTTTTCGTACCTGTAGTTACCATAGTTACTTCTGTCTCTCTCATACGGAGAGAAATTTCGTCTTCTTGAATACTCGGAAGGGGAGGAGTATCTACTTCCTCTTCTTTCGAAATCGTCGTACCTTCGGCCTCCTCCCGGCAACCATTCTCTTCGATAATTATCTCTTCGAGCAAGAGACATGCTCCTTTCTCTCTCCCGCCGATCACTTTCATTCCTTTCACGCACCCTTTCACTCTCTTTTGGTTTATCCTTTTCTATCCCTAATGCCTTCATTTTCTCAATCAGGGGGCACAGACTAGCTTTGTGTCCCTTCTTCTCAAATATGAGACACTGTACATGATTATACGAGGTATTGTTGGACTTGGACTTCGGTGCACTACCGGTGTTGTCCAGAACCATATTAACTTGTGAATCAGTGAGGCCTACATTGGGGGCATACATAGGAGGGTACATATGATAAAAGGGGGGAACATAGGGGTTAGGGAACTGGAAAGGGATTGGTTGCTGATAATTTGTCGGGACTGGTGTCGGCTGCTGATAAACGTTCGGGACTGGTGTTGGTTGCTGATAAGTGGTCGGGACTGGTAGGGATCCCGTAGGAGCGCCTCTGAAGACGTCCTGCGTGTTATTGTCAGCGGTAATTCCTGAATGGGGAGCTATCGGTTCTGTAATTATGCGTTCGTCACACCGGATTCGCTTTATTTTCTTGGTGATCGGTTCATCCCGATCGTTATATTTCTTCCAAAGTTTTCGCGGAATGGCATTTAAAATGACTTTATTAACAAGGAAATCAACGTTTATCATCGCCTCGTCTTCTCCCGCGTCTTCCTTCAAAGACTCGGCCTCTTGCTGGATTCTATATGTAAAAGACGCGAATGATTCATCTTCCATTCTACCTTCCCTCTCTAAGCACATTAGCCTATTCAAGATTTCGTCCTTCCTATTCTTACCATATAAATCTGCACACGCCTCCAAAAATTGTGTCTACGTTCTCAATTTCTTTTTAAAGCCTACAAATATTCGCCTCGCGGGTAATACGGAACACCTTATTGCTAACTCCATTCGCATTCTATCGCTTCTGGGCTCTCCGGCCGATATTAATCTCTCAATTTCTGCGGCGAAATCAGGAAAATGTACATAATTCCTAACGCCGTCTTGAGCGGCCGAAACTAAATATTCAGCGTACGATCCACAAAACACGGGGCAGATCTCGGCTGCCGTTTTAAGCTTCTTCTCTTCCTCGGCAGTAAAAGGGTCGTCATTTTCATTTGGGTTACTTCGCGACGATAACGTATTTGACCTATTCTGAAAGGATCGTTCGTTTAGGGGGTCACGATATCCTCTTTCGGGCACGACATTACGGTATGGTCTTTCGGATAAAGTGGGGGGAGGAGAAGGTGGGGGAGAGGGCGCTTCGGCCCTAGTCCCGGCTCCTTCTTGGGTAAAAGGCATGTTCTCTAATGAAATCGGCCAAAACTCGACTGAGTCAGAATCTCTTAAATTTGATAAAAATGGTTTCGGGTTTGGATCAATCTCAGGCTCAAGCCTAGGGGAACCGATTGGAAGAAATGGTATTCTATTTATGTCAAAATTTGGGGGAAAGAAATGAACTCTGGACGGGGTTGCTCTTGGGGAACTGCCCGCTATAGGAGGGCTCTCCTCTCGTCCTCCGAAACCTCTCGCAATACAAAATGAGTCGCTTACCTTGCTTTCAGCCTCGATGGGAAGGCGTACTTCTCCTGTTGCTTGATGACCGTTAGCAAGTTGCGATGTCGGATCGGCCTGAGCAGCAGCAGTCCGCGCAGCGGTTCTCGATCGGGTGATTCTTACGTTGTCTTCCTTCGATGTTTGTTGAAAGCAGGTAGCCCTCATATACACACTTGGAAAATACTGTCTTTAACTAAATGAGGGGGGTATCAGAAAAGGAAGATCCCACTTCTGACACCAAATTTGTAATTAAAAAGGGGGGGGTGATGTTTTGGGCTCCGATCCGCTGCTGACAGGACCCCTCTTTATTACAAATGTTTATTTTATTTTCAGGTCACCACGAAGGCCCAAAAATTAAAAGTGAAGTTTTAGACGCTCTTTGTTTGTTTTTTTCCTTGATTATTATGATTAACCTTTCTCTTAGTTTGGTGACCTTTGCGCGAATTCTTTATCTTCCGCTTACTTCTGACCCCGATTCTAAGTGTGTAATTGATAATGAAATAGTTACTTTAAGTAGCTTTTAATTAGTGAATTAGAGACACAGTTTGATGGTTACAAGTTTGGTCAAAGTTCATGAAATATAGTATAAATCGAGTTCAATTGTAGCTTAAATTAGACTTAGAGGTAAATTAATCACTCATTAAATAGTGCCAGTTCACCACTTCTCTCGCTGTAGTTAGACTGATGGCCCTCAATTTTTCTCTCACAAACTCAAGATTCAACTCGATGAATCTCTCGAATTTAGTCTTTAACGAGCAATCACCCTCTTGGTTCTCACTCGGAGAACAACTTGACCGCAACCCAGCCTATCTCATTTCTGACGAAGCGACAGTTACATTCTGCTTCTTTCCTTCGCATTTCGTGGTTTTATATCCTTAAGTTATCCCACGTTATCGTCCGAGGCACACAAAGGCGAACCCAGCGACCGGATACTGCGTGGGTGTCAGTGTCTGTCTGGTGTATCGTTCACGCTTCGCAGATGGAGCGTTGTATGGGTCATTAAGAACCCATATGGTTTATATATCAAAAGGCTGTCTAGCCATTACAGAGAGAATATGGTGGGTCATTGGGAATTATACGGCTAGTGTATAATATATATATATATATATATATATACTGTGTGCAGTGATGGGCACCGTTACATTAAATTGGGCGGCGCTAACGTTACTCGTTACACGTCGAAAATTTACTCGGCGTTACCGTTACATCATTACTTTTGAAAATACTTAAAGCGTTACCGTTACTCGATACATGTAACGACGTTAGAAGTAACTAGTTACATTTGATATTGTTATGTGCCTTCACCAGGGTTCATACACACCTGCAAAAATATCAGTATTTTTTGGATTTTTTGAGAATATCAGGGCAATATAAAATATAAATATTTATGAAATATTTAGGACTTAATTATTTGTAAATATTTTATAAATAATTTAACTATAAATTAATTTAAAAATGTTAATATAAAATAATTTAACAAAACAAGCACAATTTGTTTTACATTATATAAAAATCCTGCATTTTGTTATCTAGTATTAATTTTTCAGCCTGCTATGTGATTTTTGCATACGTTTTTTAAGAGTAGTTAGAATAAAAATTAGGTTTTAATTGTGTTATATGAAAAGTGAATTTTTTTTACATCTTTTATGCAATTTTTATATAATTTTTATATATACAGGGCTATTGAAAATGATTCACCTGATTTCAAATGAGAATATTTTTTAATGTTACAAATACAGAGTAATTTGTGATACATCAACCAAAAGAAAAACTGTCCAAATTTTGTCTCTCACCTCATAAATGCTCTATGTGACTTCCCCTAGTTACACGAGCAACGTCGACACGATAGTCGAATTCCTCCCATACTCGCTCCAGCATGTCCGTTGTCACTGACTCTACGGCAGTAACAATGCGAGTTCGGAGCTCATCCAAAGATGTGGGCAACGGTGGCACGTACACCGTATCCTTAACGTACCCCCAAAGGAAGAAGTCGCACGGTGTAAGATCCGGCGACCTAGGGGGCCAGCTGTGGAGCACCAAGTCATGGGGCCCACTGCGACCAATCCAACGGCGAGTGAGCACTTCGTTGAGAAAACGGCGAACATCCAAATGCCAATGAGGCGGCGCCCCATCTTGCTGGAAAATGTAGTCGCCGGAATCTTCGTTCAATTGGGGAAATAACCAGTTCTGCAGCATATCCAGATAGGAGTGACCAGTCACTGTGTTTTCCATGAAAAAGAAGGGGCCGTAAACCTTTGCCCGGGAAATGGCACAGAAGGTGTTAACTTTAGGTGAGTCGAGCTCGTGCTCGATTGTTGCATGTGGTTGTTGCGTGCCCCATATGCGAAGGTTGTGACGGTTCACCTTGCCACTTAAATGATTTACAGCTGTGACTACCGATTTACAGCTCGAAAACTGCAACACACAAAACGCCTTCTGGTGTGCGGACGCCATTTTCACACTGACTGTTTGTTGCTAGGCTAGGCCACGGCTTGACTTTGGAGCCCTCTCGCGGTGATCTTGTAAAACTCGGAGATTTCCTCTTTCATGTGGTGTATGCCCAGTTGATGCTCGGTTGATAGGTACGGAAGTATTCTCAGTTGAAATCGGATGAATCATTTTAAATAGACCTGTATTTATATATCAGGGATCAGATCTGAAATATCAGGGGATTATCAGGAAACTTTATTCTTGGACCTGTGTATGAACCCTGCTTCACACTTATTCTGAAACTACAGATAAACTTACAAATGGCAGCCATACCACATGAATTCTAATAGCTACTATTATTGACTATATAAATGTTGTTCTCTTAAGAACGATATATTGCACAATAATTTGCACCCCAATGATTTTTGGGAAAGATGAAAAGACCTAGAAAATATAAATTTAGTTGTTGCCACTAACACGGAATAGTGAATTTCATTTAATAGTCCTCATGAATGGAATGGCAATGTTATCAAATTCAAATTCAAGTATCGAGTAACGAGTAACCAAAAAATCCGTTACATTGATAAAAAATTTGCAAAGCGTTACCGTTACATTGATACATTTGAAAATCTTCCAGGCGTTACCGTTACTCGTTACTTTTGTAACGTTCGTTACGTAACGTCGTTACATGTAACCCGTTACTGCCCATCTCTGACTGTGTGTCATGAAATTATGCAACAATGTGTTTTTAAAATAACTTTCTAATGATTGATGCTATTGAATTGTAATTTTTATTGATGATTTGTATGCATTATATACATAATCTGTGACATTTTCAATTTTCTCTCTCTCTCTCTCTCTCTCTCTCTCTCTCTTCTCTCTCTCGATATATATATATTAATATATATATATATATAAATATAAATTTGCATATTGAATTCCAAATTTAGTGAAATCTTTTATCGCTATTCATCATCTGAATTTCTATTTCTTGATCTCTTTGAAGAATTCCATCAAAAGCATATAAATAAGCTTTATTCTTATGAAGTGAAAACTATTGCATTAAATGTATGCACAAAGAATTTTCTTTGGCTTCTTCACCACAATAAATATATGCACGGTATTACGTATGCATACATTTATTGCACGAGGTTCATATTAAAATATGTATGAACTTCTACGTGTGAAGCAGTGCCTCGAAAGAATAATTTAAAATGTAGATTTAAACGTATTTCTAGTCGGCCGTTTTCATACGTCTAATTTATTTTAGGTCTTATTTAGACTTCGTTTATACGTCAATAATTCCTAGGTGACACACATAACGGATATATGGTCAAACACGAGAAAACCTGCGGATTTGGAAAGCGAAATAAAACCATTGGATTTACTTACATAAATCCTACGTTAAGCGATTCCATTTTCTCGCGTATTCGTCTCTTTATCCGTCTAAATATGTGCGATAGCCTCTCTCTTTACCTCCGTATCTGAAATATCTTGGAATACGATCAAAATGAGGGACTCCGCGGGTTTTATATTTCAAACTAATGTACGTGTCTACCTCCGAGTCTCTTTGATTCTACAGTCAACCAATAATAAAATGATTTCTTTTGGAAATTGGGAATGAATATTGAGTTGTGTCCAAAAATACATTTGAATTCCGGATTAAGATAATCAAATTTAATATAAAAATTGTCTAAACTTACATACAATAATAAATAAGGGAACGTTTTTACCCATTTACGCATTTTTAATCCGATTTTAAGACATTTTTTAACAAATATGTTTAAGACTTGTTAGGAGTCTTAAATACATTTTATCTCCTTGTCGTTTCTTACACTGAAGGAATAATTAAAAAAAAAAAAAACTCGAGCATGGAACTAATCCGCGTAATCACTCTACAGTATATTAATGTTCTTCGGAGTGACGTCACACCTGCCATAAAAACAAAATAGGATCTGCGCGGGTCTTTCGCCAAAAACTTGGAAGCACGAACTCAGTCAATCAAAAAAACAAATAATAATAATAATAATAATAATTTGTTGCATTTTCTAAGTTTGTAAATGTAATTGTTTGAATTGACTAAATCTTTTCCCAAACGATTCTCGAATAAAGGAAGGAAGTTGCTTTTATTGTTTTTATTATTTATTAATTTTATTAGTCGTTTTTATTATGTAACGTTTCGTCTCTGCGCTTCGGACATTATCAAAGAAACAAAAATAATTAATTCGATAAACTATATAAAGTGTACATATAAAAAGGAGTGTGAAGGATTATCATTATTAAAAAAATTTAAAAAATTTGGTGGCACAAATCTAAAATAAAACCAAAAATATTTAGGAAAAAATTCGTTTAATTAAATTTATATATTAATTTCTACTTTATTCTTTTTTATGAACAACAGTTTTGTTAATTTACTTTCATTATAATAAATTATTATTAGCCTTGAATAAAATTTTGAAATTATTAAAAATATAGTTAATCGGGACATTACGAGTATGATGAGCAGTTTTAAGGTGTTCATGCATTTTACTGGGCTCATACTCGTATGTGTGTGTGTGTGTGTGTGTGTTCAACCATTCTGTCGTGACAAGTATAAGAAGAGTTACATCCATCTTCCGAACAATCAAATTGGTACGCAACATTGTTAGTTTCACTGTCACTAGTCCCCTTTCGTATAAAAATTGTGACTAATTTTTTTTGGTTTGTAGCAAGTTCTTATAATAAAATTAATAATTTTTGTATTGTTTACAAATTTAACGTCATCTCTCAAAATCTTTGTAATTTTCAACTCTTCAGTTTTAAGTCTATCCACAATTTCTGATTTATAATAAATAATAAATTATCTTTTTTGTTCGATTCATTATTTACATTAAAACTTTATTTAGTTTAACTTATTTCATAAGTTTTCAATGAAGTGGTTCACGTTTTCATTCCTTTCGAGGGTGACAAAGGTATTGTCAACGTAATATATATGATAAATACAAATTAGGATTATGTACAGTAGTAATTATTTTCTTTCAGAATTTGATGGGTGTAGGCAATGCGGCGACGGTCTCCGGAACCTTTCAGGAGTGGTAAAGTTCGTAGATAATCCCCTCGTGGAACGATGATAATTAACCGCATTTTAGGCGATCAGTTTAGTACTTATTCATTATTCACGCGCAATTAATACATTTTTGGATTTAATTAATACATTTTATCTCATTTTAATATTTATGTAATTCTTTATTTCTTTCCTTTCTTTTGTACTCCAATACTTGAGAAAATTGAAAAGGTGATCAGTTCAGTTTCAAACCGAACACCATTCAACTCATTCTCTTAGTTTCTCTACCACGCTGAAGACGAGGTATAGCAGATGTTTGGTCGTCATAATAGTGAAATGTTGTAGTGCCCTTCTATGGGAGATGACGTTCTAAACTTCTAAAGCGTAATCACTGACGTAAACCTGAACAGAATTTAAATTTTTTTTAGAAATGGGAAAAGTGTTAAAAGGCGTCCGACGTTGTCTACCGTACTCAGATAAACCACACGTAAGTCTTGGAAAAGTTAATTAAGTTGTTGATACTTCCTCATAGTGCTTCGTTGTCATTTTCCCATGTTTGGCGGTCGTTTCCTTTTGACAATGGACCCATTTTTTATGACTGACTATAAAGGTCGGAAGGTCGGAATCTCGGAGGAGTATTCTTTACAACTTTTTTAAAGCTGTATTTTACAATTCTTGTTGAAAGCATTTACTGTCTTTATATAGGCAAACAAGTGGGCGGAGCCAAATTTATTAGAAGAAGGTTCATTTCTCGCCGGAGACAACAAATGAAGACAAACACCAACGATGAGATAAGGGAAACCTCATTGCAGTCAAATAAAATCATAAAAAGAGACGAAAATAAAGTTAAGACAAAGTAAAAAGTCTGTAATTTAAATAAATTTTTAAGATGTGGAGTATTAACAATAATAATAATAATAATAATATTTTTGTTATTATTATTATTTTGTTATTAGTATTATTGTTATTATTATTAGTTTTGGCTCCTCTTGTCGGGTGAGACAAGGCTCCTTGCTCTCCCTATGCTGTTTAATGTGTATACTGACGGATTAATTGTTTCACTTAATGAGGCAACAGTGGGATGTTGTATAGATAACACAAGGATAAATAACTTAGTTTATGCCGATGATATGGTGTTACTAAGTCCCTCTGTTAAAGGTCTGGATCGGCTACTAAAAGTCTGCGAAGTGTATTCGCAGAAACATGATATTCTTTTTAATGTTACAAAAACTAAGGTTATGCAATTTCATCCTAAAAGCTGTAATCAGCCAGCGGCGCTAGGACAGTTTGCCTACGGACAATTTGCCTACGGACAGTTTGCCTACGGACAGTTTGCCTACTGGACAGTTTGCCTACTGGACATTATGCCTATGGACACCATGCCTATGTGGTATATTTATCCCTACCTTATTTAACTTATTTAACTTCAGATTCATGCAAAAGAATTAATTCAAAATTAAAATGTGTTGTTGCCCTTAATAGCATAAATGTCTGAAAATATATCAAGTAAGAAAGGGAAACAGAAGTTTTCACATAATGGATATTTGTATGTGTTTGATAAATGTAGCAAGCGCGACCCTTCGTTACTTTTTTGGCGGTGCGAGCAAAAGAGTCAGTGTATTATAAGGTGTGTATATATAATATGGGTACTTTTCCGTTATCTGCCCCCTTGACGATTGGTTAGGTTAAGTCGTGATATTTTCGTTAAAACTAACGAAAATATCACGACTTAACCTAACCAATCGTCAATGGCGTACAGTTGACCTAACCGGGCAGTGACGATTGGTTAGGTTAAGTTGTGATATTTTTGATAGTTTTAATGAAAATATCATGACTGAACCTAACCAATCGTCAATGGGGCAGATAACGGAAAAGTACCCATATTATATATACACCTTATAATACACTGACTCTTTTGCTCGCACCGCCAAAAAAGTAACGAAGGGTCGCGCTTGCTACATTTATCAAACACATACAAATATCCATTATGTGAAAACTTCTGTTTCCCTTTCTTACTTGATATATTTTCAGACATTTATGCTATTAAGGGCAACAACACATTTTAATTTTGAATTAATTCTTTTGCATGAATCTGAAGTTAAATAAGTTAAATAAGTTAAATAAGGTAAGGATAAATATACCACATAGGCATGGTGTCCATAGGCATAATGTCCAGTAGGCAAACTGTCCAGTAGGCAAACTGTCCAGTAGGCAAACTGTCCGTAGGCAAACTGTCCAGTAGGCAAACTGTCCGTAGGCAAACTGTCCGTAGGCAAACTGTCCGTATGCAAACTGTCCGGCCACGTCAGCCAGCGGACATTAGGTTTAAAATAAAAGGTGAAGTAATTGAGGAAGTACAAGAGTTTAAGTATTTGGGTCAAACTATTACCAGCTCCTTGAGTGATGACTCGGATATAAGAAAACAATCTCGAAGCCTTTGTGCTAAAGCGAATATGACTATAAGGAACTTTCGGTTCTGTACAGGTGAAGCTAAAGACACTCTCTTTCGTACTTTCTGCAGTAATATATACGGACAGCAACTCTGGGTGAATTATAAAAAAGGTTCTGGCAGAACTCTAAATTTGCTGTACCACAGGTCTTTTAGACTCTTACATAAATTACCCCCGAGATGCTTAGCTTCGCAAATGTTTACTACCCGCAATGTCCCGAGCTTCCCGGAGGTAACAAAACGTGCTCAATACAGTCTTATGCAAAGAATTAAAAAATCAACCAACCCAGATTATCCAAGCTATCAATGAGTGCTGCCGTTTCCTCTAAGCTATGGACTTCTTGGTACGAAAACATCTGTCTGTAGCTCCACTTAACTTTGACGTTACTGTTACCTTACCTTACCTTACAAAGGTTTCGCGCGACGACTCCTCATCTCGCGAAGGTCAAGCTTGTCGCCCTTCCTCTCGAGTTGGCCTGGTGAAGTAGTGAGTTGGTTTCTTGTGCTCTCCACCTCACATAGCCAGGTACGTCCGGCTCATCGGGGATTGTTCTGAGCCACGCGTATAGTCTTCTTTTGAAGATGTCCACTGCAACTCCCTCGTGTTTCTTAGGTCTTTGGGCAACTGATAAACAGTTTTGGTCCTCTCACTACAAAACTATTTTCTTTCAGGTTAAGGATGTCCCCTGTCTCGCCTTCAATTTGGGAATACAACACAGTCTACCGTTTCTAACCTCCACCGTTGTTTGGGGAGTTATAGGGTTTAGAGTAAGATTAGGGACTAGTTTCTCCATTATTTTCCAAGTGTAAATAATGGTGTATCTCTCTCTTCTCCTTTCCAGTGAATATAGGTCTAGTTCGCGTAACCTTTCCCAGTAATTTAGTTCTTTGCACCCATTGATCTTGGCTGTGAAGCTTCTATGGATCCCTTCCAGCTGTCTAATGTCTTCTTTTTTATATGGGGACGTTAGAACCGAGCAGTATTCCAATTTGGGTATGATTAGGGTTTTCAGTAGAGGAATCATTACATTCATATCCCTTCGCTTAAAGGTTCTTATTTTGTGTTTCAAATTCGCATCGTCTGTCATTACAACCCCTAAATCTTTTGCGCTGGAATTTCTCTGAATTTCCTGTCCATTTGGGGTATAATATTCCATGGATTTTAGGTCTTCCCTTTTTCCGTACCGTAGTAGCTGAAATTTCCCGGTGTTAAACTTCATATTGTTGTCTTCCGTCCATTTGTAGATTCTGTTCATGTCGGTTTGTAGAGATCCTCTCCCTTCTGGGTTTCTTATTTTTCTACTGATCTTTGTGTCATCCAAAAAGGATGTTACTGTGCTGTCTGGTAACGTCCTCATCTATGTCAGTTAGCATGATTATGAAGAGTAGTGGAGCTAATACTGTTCCTTGTGGTACTGAGCTCAGGACCTCTGATTCTGATGAAGATACTCCTTGTACTGTAACGACTTGCCGCCGCTCACTAAGGAAATTATATATCCATTTCCCTACTTTTCCTGTTATTCCCATATATTTCAGTTTATGTATTATGATTCCATGGTCACACTTGTCGAACGCTTTAGTAAAGTCTGTGTATAGTACATCATAGTTTTCATTACTTTCAAGGGCATCAATAATTTTGTTATAGTGTTCCATTAGTTGTGATAGGCATGATCTGCCTGACCGAAACCCGTGTTGGTTATCATTGAATTTTTTCTGAGTTTCCAAAAAGTTATAGATTTTCTGTCTAACTATTCTTTCAAATATTTTAGTGAGATGAGATGTAAGCGACATGGCCTATAGTTTTTGGCCTCAGATCGATCTCCTCCTTTATATAGTGGGACTATGTTCGCGCTCTTCAGGATGCCCGGTATTTCTCCCGTGTCTAGTGAACGTCTCCATATCCAGTATAGGGGCTCAGCGATTGCATTCTTGCAGTTTTTGATCAGTGTGGCATTCCATTTCTCCGGTCCTGCTGCTGAGTGTGTTTTTAGTTTCCCTATGGCTTGTGTAATATCATCGTCGTAAAGTCGAAGTCCGTTATACTTTCTCCTTGTAGTTCTTCAAAGAACGCGTTTCTATCGCATATCAATTTGTCAGTTTTTGGGATACTGAAAGATGATTCGTACTTAATATTTCAGATACTTCTGTTAGATCATCCGATAAAGCACTGTTCTTTTTTAAAGGTCCGATAGTCGCATGGTTTTTCGACTTTCTTTTTGCGAAATTATAGAAGTACTTTGAGTTAGCCTTTATTACTTCTATAGCGTCGTCTTCTTCTTTTTCTGTATGCTTCTCGATTAGTTCCTGTATGACGACATCGACACTTTGCAATTTATCATTTAATATTTTTCTGATGTTGTTATCTTTACAATAACTTAATTTTGCAGTCACTCTTTTTCTCTTTCGAAACAATGCCCTCTTTTGTCTCTCGAACCTGCTTCTCTTTCCTCTTCGTTGTATCTTTGGGACATGTTTTTCCACACTTTCTAACGTCTTCTCCTCTAACGTCATTAGCATCTCCTCCGTTGTCTTGGTTTCGAAAATAGTTTTCCAATCTATTACTTCCATGCTGGATGTAACATCTTCCCAGTTTATAGCTTTGGAGTGAAAATTAAAAATTTCGAATTTGCTTCTTTCTGTTGTGCGTGTTCTTTCCTTTCCTGTTGCCTTTATATTAGTTGTTATTTCAATGATGTTGTGGTCCGATATCATAGTTGGGGATATTTCTACATTATCAATTAGGTTACTGTTGTTTGTGAATACCAAATCTAGGCAGTTGTTTTTTCTTGTGTTTTCTGTTATTTCTTGCGTTAACATAAATTCATCAGCTAGAGCTAGTAGCATTTTTACCTGCTCCTGGTCTTCTTGTGCCCCCCTTGTCCTGGTGTATACATATATTTTTTCCTATCCTTTTATATTTCATGAATGGGAAATTAAAATCACCACAGAGAAAAATATTTGGGGTTGGAGAGTGTAGATCTTTTACCAAGTTTCTTACCTCTGTAATGGAATCTGAAAATTTTGAGGGTGGCGTGTTTGGGGGTCTGTACATTGCAATTAGTACCATATTTAATTTTTCAATTTTTGCTGCTACACATTCTACGTAGCTGTTTGAGGTACTTATAGCCATTTCTGCTATGTGCCTTTCGCGTGTGTAAATAACACAGCCCCCTTTACGTCTCACTGTTCTGTCGGCTCGGAGGATGTTATAGTTGTCAATTTGTATTTCTTTTTGTCAATACAGGATTCACAATTTTCACAGTTCGCCTGGCAGTCCTTTAGATGAGTTTCCGTGAGGCATGCAAAGTCTGCTCCGGCTTCTTGCACGAGTCCTTTCAGGTATAAAACTTTGTTCGTGAAATGGTTTGATTTAAGATCCTGAATGTTGGCTAGGATTATTTTAATTTTTTCTCTTTCGTTTACTCATACAGGTGGTTCCGATTTGTTTTCCAATGATAGTGCCGGTTTCGTTGCCTTGTGGTCCTCCGAGAATTTACCTCTTTTTATCTTTGTCGTACCTGCTGTCCCGATAACGCATGAAGTGCCTTTGTTCGTACATTCTGTCCGGCTCTCGGATTCCTATATTTGTCAGCTAATCAATTGTTCTAATCAATTGTGTATATTTTTATCCTTAGTATGTGAACTGTCATTGTATAAATAATATTTGTCATATGGACTATAATCTGCCAATAAACCTTTTCATTTTCATTTTCAATAATAATAATAATAATAATAATAATAATAATAATTTATTAATTAATTTATTTATTGTTCTATTGATACTTGTACCAGGAACATACAATAGATGTAATAAGCAATATTACATCGATCAATGGATCATACTGAATAGATCAATAAAGTATTTTTTTATACATTTTTTTATATCTTCGTTCATCATAAGGCCCAGTTACAGTATATAGCGAGGGTAAGGGGAAATTATAACATCTTAAAATTAGTTTATTATGGAGTAATATAGAAATGTAAAAGGAAGTAGAAGAGGGAGCGAACAATTAAATTTTAGGCTAAGTCCCTCCAGTCAATTAATTCCCTTCTAAATCATCTTTTATATTCTCCTAAATTCTGATCACATTAGACGATTTTTTATAGGTATTAAAGCTGAAGGGATTGCACAAAGTTGGGTGAAATCAATGATACTGAATTATTATTAATACAAACGATAATTTATTTTAAAACCAATAATAATAATAATAATAATAATAATAATTGTACGTAACATTATAGAGTTAGTTGGTTTTCACTATTTAATATAACAAATTCTACTTCTTTAATAAAAAAAAATTCATTAAAAGAAAGTTAAGGCCATTAACTAATTTAAACAAATAATAAATAATCAAATGGTTTATAATCATGAACAAATTAAATAATTAAATTAAATTACATTAAATTAAATAGTATCCGTGATGAGCATTTTGTAAAAATATTACAGTGAGATTTTTTGTTAATCTTTAAATTAACTGAAATTAATAAATTTAAGCTAACTCAACTCATCCTAAAAGATTTTTAAATCTAAATTAAGAGAAAAGATTTAAGATGTAAGAATAAATAAAAAATATAATAGGGTCTCGAAGCGGTGTAAGTAAATTTGTAGATTCAAATTACAAGAGTAAAAGTATTGAAGAACTGACAAGCATAAATAATACCTCAGAAACACTCGCAATTAAAATGTTTATTCATAACAATCAGTATTCAATTTTAGTCATTTATCGACCACCAACGACGACCATCGTACCAACTTTTATTACAAATATCGATAGAATTCTAACCTCCAATTATATTGGTAACAATTGCGTTATTGCACGAGATTTAAATATTAATCTCGCAAAAGAACATTCCAATAATAACGCAAGCATCCTTCGCAACATCATCACTAAAAGTGGATTTAAATTGGCTATTACAAAGCCAACTAGACTTTACAGTGACATTAGAAATTCGACTTTGCTAGATCAGATCTGGGTGCGATCCCCGCTTGACTGCATTTCGGGTATAATTGCATTAAATATCACAAATCAGTTGACTACGTACACCATGCTTATCACCCGTTTCTTAACAAAGGAAACTATAAAAGTTGGCGCTTGACCTTACAGCTATAATAACAAATTAAAGTTCCTGAGAAAAACAACAGCTTTTCACTAGACTAGAATAATTGAAATTAACCATGACACTGGAATAAAATTTCAAGAATTCTCAGACAGCATGGTCTCAAACACACTTCTCCCACTATTCCTCACTACAAATACATGCATCTTACATACTACACAATTTTTTCAAAATTTAAAAAAAAAAATGTCATTGACCTCAAGTCTCCTGGAAGTGGACCATAAATGTCCCTACTTCTGGTTTCCCCGCTGCCGTTACTGGGAACGCAGACCCGGGCAGTGGAGCTGGTTCTGCTGTTGCCCATTCAAGATGTTCTGGGTCGCTGCCTGATTCACTATTCATAAACTTCTGCAACATTCGTCGCCTCTCAAATTTTCAATCTGTTGAACACTCCTTCTCCTCCTCAAAACCTCACCTTCTCTTCCTCATTGAAATTCAGGAGTCTGGGATGACTGACACAACCCCTTTTCTGTACCCTCCTACTTTCTTTTTACTCAATTTCACTACAAAGGTGGATGTTGCGTATATGTACGCAATGACCTAACTTGGTCTCGAATTCCCGAACTTGAATCCTCCGAATTCTATACCCTCTGGCTGCAGCTTATATGCCAATCTCAAACTAAATATGATACATCTGCGCTGTCTACCTTTCACCAAATTCTACTGACTATCCAACATTCTTTGATTACCTCACTTCCAAAGTGGAATACATTCTATCCCACTCTCCTTTTGCTGAAATCTCCAGTTTAGGAGATTTCAATGTTAACCACCACCACCATAGGCTTTCCTTCCATTTCACTGACATCTCTGGTGATCTAGCTTACAATTTCTTTATCTGAATGACCTAGAGCAGATGCTACAGCACCCGACTCGTATCTATGATCGCCTTGAAGATAGGCCAACCATTCTAGATTTATTTCTCACTCCTCATCCTTCTTCTTACTCTGTGAAACTTTTCCTCCGTTGGGCTCCTCCGACCACAATCTTATATCTGTTTCCTGTTATATCACTCCAATTCAGCCTTTGGATACTCCCAAGAGGATACGCCTTTGACACTTTGGCGTCGTTGATTGGAAGGTCCTTAGACAGTACTTCTTTCATTTCCCATGAAATGATTACTGTTCCGTGACCGGGGCCCCTCCGAGCGCTGAGCGCATCACGGAAGTGATTCTCTCGGGCATGGAGGTGTACGTTCCATATTTTATTCCTACTACTAATGCAAAAAACCTTGGTTTAACTTTGTTTGTTCTAATGCTACCCGCAACAGAGAGGAGGCTTTCAGAAGGTACCGTCGCCATTCAACTCCTGACTCTCACTTAGCTTATATTTCTGCCCGGAATCGTGCAAAATTTGTTCTTCGAATCACCAAGAATTCCTGCAACAGACAAAAATGTGAAAGTCTATTCAATTCTAATTCTTCTCATTCTTTCTAGAATCTAGCCAAGAACCTCTCCATCGACTTTACCCCTTCTTTCCCTCCTTTTTCCATTCCGACGGCTCAGTCGCCGGCTCTTCTCCTGATAAAGCTGAATTCTCCGTTCAAACTTTCGCCTCCAACTCAACCATGGACGATTCCGGTGCTGTTCCACCATCTCCTCCTCCCTCTGACTTAATTATGTCTGAAATTAGAGTCTCTTCCAAAGATGTCTTTTGTGTCCTATCTGGGTTCAACTCTAAGAAGGGGTACGGTCCTGATGGTTTCCCTCCTATTGTTCTCAAGAACTGTACTTCTGTGCTGATACTGTGCTCAGGTAAACTCTATCGTCTTTCTCTTTCATCTGGTACCTTTCCTTCCTCCTAGAATTTCGCTTTCATTCAGCCTGTCCCAAAAAGGGGCGACCGTTTTCAGCCCTCCAACTATCATCCAATTGCTTTGATTTCTTTTCTTTCTGAAGTTTTTGAATCTATCCTTAATAGGAAGATTTTTAAACACCTTTTTCTCACAATCTTCTTTGAGATCGTCAGTTTGGGTCCCGCAAGGGACGCTCTACTGACGATCTTCTTACATATCTCTGACTCTTGGTCATCCTCCTTTAGGGATTTCGGTGAAACCTTTGCTATTGCGTTAAACATATCAAAACTTTTGATGGACTCTGTGACAAATACTTAATTTCCAAACTGCCCTCCTTTCTATCTTTCCATCTGTACCTTCATCTCTGATTTCCTTTCTGACGGATCTATAGCTGCGGTTCACTCACTCGTTTCCTTTTATTTTTCAGTCTTTTATCTACTCAATCGTTCAACTCTGGAACAATCTTCCTCAATCCATCTTTTTCCCTGTCTGTGCAATTAGAAAATGTGTATAAGTGTACGTGTGCTAATAAACTTTTATTGAGCCTGACAAAGTCATCTCATACGATTATTACGACAAAACATATTAAAACAAATAGATTAGTGACAGATTAGTGCCTCTGTTACCGTTGTGCTTTACAGGTTTACTGATACATGGTGTTTTGCCGGATACAATGTTATCCGTTGTTTTGGTGCCAGTACTAAAAGATAAAAAGGGTAAAATCAACAGTAAAGATAACTATAGGCCAATAGCCTTGGCTAGTGTTATGTCTAAGGTGTTTGAATATATACTCATTAATAGAGTTGAATGTTACCTGTATACAAGTGATAACCAATTTGGTTTCAAAAAGAACCACAGTACTGATATGTGCGTGTATTCCTTGAAGGAAATGATCTGTAAATACCACACGCTAGATGCTAATGTATTTTTGTGTTTCCTGGATGCCTCCAAGGCATTTGATCGTGTTAATCATGACAACTTATTCATGAAACTTGTAAATCATAATGTACCTGGTTACTTGGTCCGTATATTAATAGTCTCGTATAATCACCAGACAATGATTGTCAGATGGGGTGGGTTAATTCAGAGCCATTCTCTGTGACCAATGGTGTCAGGCAGGGAGGGATATTATCCACCTACTTATTCAGTGTTTATATGGATAATCTATCTGTTGTGCTGAACACCTGTAAAATAGGCTGCTATATTGGTACAATGATTGTTAATCATCTGATGTATGCAAATGATCTAGTTCTTATTTCTCCATCTGTAAAAGGGCTCAGCACACTTTTGAAGGTGTGTGAAAGGTATGGGAAGGATAACGACATAAAATATAATCTTGCTAAAAGTCATGGTATGATTATGAGGACCAAGGCCTATAAATAGTATATAAAATTTCCTGAATTTCAATTGAATGGTATGGTGCTGTCAGAAGTAACTCAGACTAAGTATCTTGGCCACATACTAACTGATAAAATATCACAGTCACAACTGAAAGACTAAGGCAATGTAGACAATTATATGATCAGGGAAATACTTTGGTTAGAAAATTTCATTATTTCTTAGATGTTAAGTTGATTTTGTTCAAAACTTTTGTACTTCAATGTATACAGTTTATTTGTGGTGGAACTATAGGATGTATAATTTGAGAGAATTATATGTTGCATATAATAATATTTTTAGGAGTTTATTAAGAACTCCAAGATTTATAAATGGTGCTCCTTCTAGTGTCAGTACGCTGTTTGTAGTCAATAAGGTGCCTAACTGTGCCAGTGTCATTCGCAATTTTGTATTTAGATTTATCACTGGGCTTGGTGAGTCACTCAATAAAATAATAGAAGCCATGGTTAGTGGACTGGTCTCCGATATATTCTATAAATCTCAAATCTGGAAGCATTGACCTAGGCAATTGTATGTTCATTATGCACAGTGATTCACTGGCCTACTTAGTCAGTGCTCCAGACAACTATCGCTTAATCTTCTATGGACCTCTTATATAATGTTTGTACCTGTTGAGTCTGAAATAAAGTGTTTGTTTGTCCAATAAAAATTGGGAATACTACTTCTAAATTCCACGTACATTGTACAACATATCAAATTCAAAATATCAAGATTTATCTTCGTATTATTTAAACTAAAAAAGACTCCCTCAAACCCACTCTTTACTAGTGCATGGTGAAATTATGAGGAAAATTAATCATTTCCCATCATTTTCTAAAAATATTTTTTGATTAAATAATGATTAAATTCGAACAAATTATTAACTGATTAACTGATTAATCAGAACCCTGCCCTTCTCCTTACCCTATATTACTCTATTTCTTCATTTATCCACATTTATTATATTGCATTACAACATGGGGTAGCTTAAAGAAATGTATAAAACATCCTTTGGAAGTAATTCCTAAAAATATTTGTGAACGCTCTTGGATAATGACAGCGGGTAAAGTCACCCAATGTTTCAAAGAGCTAAATATTTTAAAACTAAATGACATACAAATTCAATATTGCCGTCAGTATGTTCAAACTTATCAATAAAAATCAATATACATCACCCATTCAAAGTGCAATTAACACCCATCGTTATAACAGCAGAGTGGCCAGTGATTTTGTATAGAAACTTAACTATACAATAGAAACTCTCTTTCAAAGGAGGAGATGTATGGAGTGCAATTCCCACGTATATCAGGCAGGCTTCGTCACTAAATGTATTTCGCAAATCACTGAAAGAGCACCTCATTACCTCCTAATAAGCTATAAGTTCACT
The DNA here is from genome assembly GCA_023014485.1 of Bathynomus jamesi. Lineage (NCBI taxonomy): Eukaryota > Metazoa > Arthropoda > Malacostraca > Isopoda > Cirolanidae > Bathynomus > Bathynomus jamesi. The sequence goes on along the minus strand of JAJOZX010000986.1, from coordinate 175,884 downwards.
ACCGCCATTTTAACTGTAGGAACGAAGTTCCCACTTTATAATCAACTATTTAAAATATGATAATTTCATTAAACACTTTTAATTTCGTAATTTAGTCTATTCTTTATTATTAAGCATCATTTATTTTTTACTAAATATACAATAATTTAAAATTATGTAACATTTTGTAAATTTTATATTGTATTTTTTATTATTATTACTGTTATTATTATTATCATTATTATTATTATTATTATTAGTTATTACTATTACTGTCACTTGCCACTTTCACTATTTTTAAGTAATAAATACACTAAATGCCATTAATTTTGCTTAAAAAAACCTCCATGGTCCCGCATATTTACATGAGACTACTGTGAATATATTAATGTCATCAAATATCTAAAAATTGTAAAACTCTCACTTTTAATCTTTTCTGAATAAAGTTTTTTGAATTTTAATTTGGATAAATAATTAATTGAAGAATTCATTCGATAACTGAAAAGTTATTGAGTGGATGAAAATTGAAATTTACAAAAATGTAAAAAATTAAAATTAATTTATTAAAATGATTAAAGTTAGTGTAAGTTATTAAGAACTTAAGAAATAAAAAAAAAAAATTAAGATCATTTACTAAATGAAGGATTTCCTTAAAATTACTGATACGTTATTATATATATATTATATATATATATATATATATATATATATATATATATATATATATATAATATATATATATATTATACACACCTTTGGTAACCTTTGGTTAGCTTCCGCCCGAATTGTTCATTCTGACGAAGGTCAAGCTTTTCACTCCACTTAACGTGGAATCCGAACCACGCCCCACGAGCAGCCCAGCGTATTAACCACTAGGCCACCCAGGGTACCCATTCATCTACCAACCACTTTCTTTAGTGTGTGAAAGGATGAACAGCTGGGTTTTGCTGCGCGCAGCCTGCTGTCACCGGGTCTCGATCCCGGGGCCGATGGATTCATAGTCAGCGACGCTAAACACTACACCACCGAGGCGCATATATACACACACAGTATATATATATATATACACACACACACACACACACACACAGAAGATGTATCGAGAGCTATAGGACAAATGAAATCACGTTCAGCTGCAGGTCTGGACAAATGGAACGCACTATTAATTAAAAACTGTAAAAATGAAATAGCTACACCCTTATACTGGATATGGAGAAGATCCCTAAACACTGGGGAAATACCGAGCATCTTGAAAACAACGGTGTCCCTATATATAAGGGAGGGGATAGATCTCAAGCAAAGAACTATAGACCAGTGTCATTGACGTCCCACCTCACCAAAGTATTTGAAAGAATAGTTAGAGAGAAAATCTATGACTTCATGGAGACACTGGAAAGATTCAACGAAAATCAGCATGGATTCTGATCAGGAAGATCATGCCTATCACAACTTATAGATCATTATAACAATATCCTAGATGCACTTCAAGGCAATGAAAACTATGATATCATATACACGGATTTTGCTAAAGCTTTCGACAAATGCGATCATGATATAATAGCACATAAAATGAAACATATGGGAATAACAGGCAAAGTGGGAAAATGGATCTACAACTTCCTCAGAGAACGACTACAGGTCGTCAAATTTTAAGGTGTATCATCATCAGAATCAGAAGTACGCAGCTCAGTACCACACGGGAGTGCTGGCCCCACTCCTGTTCATTATCATGCTAACAGACATGCTAAACATGTTGCTGTTTACGGTGGAGTAAACAGCAACTGTATAGTGACATCATTTGCGGACGATACAAAGATCAGCAGAAAAATCAGTGAAGCAAATGAAGTGGAGGCCTTGCAGAGGGACACGAACAAATTATACAAATGGTCAGAAGACAACAATATGACATTTAACATCGAGAAATTTCAGCTCTTGAGATATGTTAGAAATGAGGAACTGAAACAGACTGCATATTATGCTCCAGATAGACAAGAAATTCAGAGAAGCACGAAAGCGGTCGACTTGGAGGTAATAATGACCGATGATGCTAAATTCGAGACACAAAATCAGATAGCAATAAACAAAGCAAAAAGAGTCGCGGGGCAGGTACTAAGAACGTTCAAAAAGAGGGACAAGACAGTAATGATTCCCCTGCTGAGAACACCGATCATACCAAAACTTGAATACTGCTCAGTGCTCAGTTTTGATGTTCCCATATAAAAAGGAAGAAATTAATAACCTAGAAGAAACGCAGAGACATTTCACAGCCAAGATTGATGGCTGCAAAGAACTCAACTACTGGGAAAGACTACGTAAACTAAATCTTTACTCCCTAGAAAGAAGAAAGGAGAGGTACACCATAATCTACATATGGAAAATGATCGAAAAACTGGTATCAAACCTCAAACTAAACCCAATTACCATCCAAACAACGCTGGAAAATAGGAAAGGCAGAATGTGTAGTGTTCCCAAATTAAAGGCCCGACAAGGAACCTCCTCCTCAACTCTGAAGGAAAATAGCTTGGTTGTCAGGGGGCCAAGACTTTTTTACCAGCTTCCAAAGGACCTTAGAAACGTTACAGGGGTCAAAGTTGAAGTCTTCAAGAGAAGACTAGATGTCTGGCTCGTACCAGATGAGCCGGGTGTACCTGGCTATGTGCGGTGGAGAGCACAAGAGAGCAGCTCGCTCCTCCACCAAGCCAGGACTAGAGGCGGGGCCACCAGCTTGACCCTCGTGTGAAGAGAGACCGACGCACGGAACCCAAACGAAGAGGTTAACGATTACGAGGTATATATATATATATATATATATATTATATATAAATTTTCGAAAGTGAATCTTTGAACTGATTATGGTTATTTAAAAGTTAAATATGTCAATTAAATATTTAAAAGGTGAACAAAAGAAAAGTATTGATAAGAGAGAAAAAGAGAGAACTGAAAACACATCAAAAAAAGTATAAAGGATAAAAGGATATAACAAAATTCATTTATTTCCTATCTAATTTAAATACTTAAAATACTTTTATTACTATTAATTATTAGTTATTATTATTATTACTATTAAGTATTACTATTATTATTATTACTATTAACATACTTTTATTATTGTTTTTAAGTTTCTAAGGTATATATATATATATATATATATATATATATATATATATATAATCATGCGGGTTGCTTCTACAGAGCTTCAATTTAATATTTAGGAGAAATCCAATGACAAGGAGAAATGAAAGAAAGTTGACGGGTCATTTTCTTTTTAATAAGGTCATTAATATATGGGTTAGGAAAAATATAGTTTTTATTATTAGAAATAAGTGGACAAAAATTAACTTGGCAAATAATTTAATTTTACTTCAATGTTTGTGAAGAGAAATAATATCACGTTTCCGGTTTTGGACATCGGCGCTTTTTACAACTTATTTTTTATTCTCATAATTTCCATTCACGAATCTCGCAAATGTTTTAAACCTTTAAATTATTAATTATTATTATTATTATTATTATTATTTTTATTATTATTATGTAAATAAATTAATAGTTTAAATAAAATAAAGTAATAAATTTAAAAATTTTATTTACATTTTTCCGTTTTGCAGTTTTCCGAGAATTGCTCTTCACATTTCTTGATTTCAGTTTTAGTACCACACACACACACACACACACACACACCACACCCACACACACCACACATATATATATATATATATATATACAGGGTGTCCCGTAAGTCTGGACCCATAGGGATTTATAATATATTTTTTTATTATGTTATTATTATTATTTTATTATTATTATTTTTTATTATTTTTTATGATTTTTATTTGTGGGCCACTTGAAAGCCAAAGTGTACGAGGTCAAACTTCAGAACATTTTCCACCTTAAAGCACGCATTGTGGAGGCATGTCAAGAAATTTCTGCGACTGTGATTCAGAAAGTGCTGTCGCAGTGGAGATTGCGTCTTCAACTATGTGTGCGACACAACGGCGGACACTTTGAACAGATTATGTAATAAATTTTTAGACTATTTTGTAATTTTATTATTTTTCCTATGGGTCCAGACTTACGGGACACCCTGTATATATATATATATATATATCTATATATATATATATATATACAGACCGCAATAACTCGTGTGTGTGCGTGTGTATATATATATATATATATATACACACAAGTATATTGCGGTTTCACATCGTTTGCATATTGTACGCATGCTCTTACATTTTTGTCATGTTGCAGTGCATAAATGGAATATACAAGATTAAGGCATAGGTTGAAATAATACTTCATAATCCGATTAGGGTATCGCAATTCAATTACATTAAGGCATAGCGGTCCCAGTTCTTCATCCAAGAAACGTGTCGGATCATATATACTCGTGTGTGTGTGTGTGTATATAATATATATATATTAAGAACAACGAATATCAATTGGCTAATCTGAAAGTGAATCATTTAAAATATAAAAATCAATGAATATCAACTTATATAACCTATAACAACCTATAATATAATTAAAGGAGCGTATATTAAAGTATGGTTTCACACTTACATTCTTATATATTCTTAATATTCCAATCAATAATAGTCACTAATAATAATAGTGAATAGTAAGTAATAGTTCAGATTTCCAATTTCTTGTTAAGACGTACTATTAGGAAAATTCTACAAACAGGATAAAAGATGTTAGAAAATTTTTATTGCCTAATAGCATTGACGAAGGTTCGAACCCTCATAAAATGTAAATATGATCTACAGATCTACAGAAGGTAAGGCTAACAAAGACCCTAAGATCCACTCTAAGGTTAGTCCGAGAGAAAGGAAAGAGGAGGTGGTTAAAAGAGGAGAATAAGGGGTTAAGTAAGTAGCAAAACCTATCATTCGTGGGTTAACAGTCATTCAGAAAAAGAGAAAGAAAGACTCCCCATCATCATCCGCCGGCCACTGCCGACAAGTCGAAAAATAGTCGAAGAGAATAGGAGAGGGGTGAAAGATGAAGAGACGTAAAATAAGAATGCTTACAAACCATGCAAACACAGTCTTAACTCACTGTCATACCATGTAAACTACAGACATGCAAGTAAAGAGAGTTACAGACATGCAAGTAAGGAAAGGTTAAGAAAAAAAAAGTAGGTAAAGTTAAACAAAAAGTGGGTTAGTTTACTCTACGAGCTACATCTACATTCGTGTTAGTCTAATTTTTTTCTTTTTTTTAATAATAATTTTATTGCTGGCATCACACGCTGGCATGTCACAAACTGGCATTCATCGTCAACAGACTCATCCTCGACCACCACCCCCAGAGCTCCTGTCACTAATTGTTTTTTTTTATTTTAAACAAACGTTAATATTTTTAAAATGCCTATCTAAGCAGTTCTTAAACATATTAACGTTGGTAAAGTTCACGACGGGCGCGGGAAGTTATTCCATTTATCAATTACTTTAAACGTAAAGAAGTTTTTAGCGATATTAGTAATGAAACGTCTGCCACGCAACTTAAATCCGTTATTACGAGTATTGCTATTATCGAAAGTGAAAAGTCCGTCAAAATTTACGTTATCGATTTTATTAACGATTTTGAAAACTTCAATAAGCCCCCTTTAATCTACTAGTTTCGAGTGAATGCAATTCTAACTCTTTAATCCTATATTCATAAGGCTTGTTGCGCAATGACGGAATTAGTTTCGTGGCACGACGCTGAACCCTTTCTAACCTATATATCCTCACGCAAATACGGGCACCAAAACTGAACGGTATATTCTAAGTGAGGCCTGACTAGAGACTTGTAAAAGGGCAATATAATATCTTTCGATTTAAATTCGAAATTACGCGCTATGAAGCCTAACATCCTATTAGCTTTTGCGAAAGACTCCAGGCACTGGTTCCTAACTTTTAAATCCTTGGATACGCGTACGCTTAAATCTACGTCTTCGTCAACGCTCGCTAACTTTCTATTATCCATCGTGTACGTGTAGTTATTGTTACGAGAACCTATATGCAAAACTTTACATTTGTTTACGTTAAATTGCATCTGCCACTTATCCGTCCACTCCATAATCCTATTTACATCGTCTTAGAGCCTATTTCTATCGTCCTCGGTAACAACCTTACCGCCTATTTTAGTATCGTCCGCGAATTTTTACACGTTACTAGTCAATCCTACATCTATGTCGTTAATGTAAATTATGAATAGCAATGGACCTAACACTGAACCCTGTGGGACACCGCTACCTACACCCAACCACCCCGATTCACTACCATTAACAACGATCCTCTGTCTCCTAGCACGAAGCCATTCCTCTAAACAGTTAGCTACCTGACCGTGTATACCGTGCGCTTTAACCTTCGCAATTAATCTTCTATGCGGAACTGTATCGAACGCCTTTTTAAAATCTAAATAAATAACGTCAGCCGCTCTATGCCTATCGTATTCGCGCATTATTTCGTCATAAAATTCTAACAAATTAGTTAAACAAGACCTATGGCGTCGAAACCCATGCTGACTACTATTAATCAAATCTCGACTTTCTAAGTGATCCATGATACGATCCCTAACTACGGATTCCAAAAGTTTACCGACAAGTGACGTTAAGCTAATAGGCCTATAAATGCTAGCTACTGTGCGGTCGCCTTTTTTAAAAATGGGCGTGATGTTAGCTAATTTGAAGTCTTCAGGAATAATCCTCGTTTCGAGTGACTGATTAAAAATCTTCGTTAAAGGGCCTACAATAACCTCTTTCAAATCTTTCAAATGTCTGAGATAAAAAGCGTCAAGGCCTGGAGCCTTGCTAACTATTAGCCTATCGATACAATGCGCAATCTCACCCTCGTAAACATTTATTTCATCCAAAATAGTCTCGCTGCTAAATGGAACGATATTGTCCACATCGAGAACATTATTGACGTCTTCCACGGTAAAAACTATCGCAAAAAAGTTATTAAAAATACCCTCCATCGCCTGAGCGTCAGAAGCGAAAGCGCCATTAGTGTCCACGAGAGGGTCTATATTATTTTATCGGCTTACGATTATTGACGTAGTCAAAAAACATTTTTGGATTATGTTTACTATCCACAGCTATAAGTATCTCTAAATTACGCTTCGCATTCCTAACTGATCTTTTAACCTGACGTCTAAGAGCTCGATATATCTATTAAAGTTAGCTGCCGTGCCATTGCGCTTATTAAGTCTATACCCTCTGCTACGCTCGTTTATGAACTCGCCTATTTCCCTAGTCCACCACTTGGACCTACCATGATTTCTAGCGCGCTTGGGCCTACGAGGAATAAACTCCCTTTCAATATTCATAAAACTTTTTAAACGCCTGTCATGCAAATTTGTGTCATTACCCATAAATAAGTTATCCCAGTCCACTACTCTCATCTTATCCGCAAAACTATCAAAATTGGTCCTACGAAAATCAGGGACGTCTATTAACTTACTATCCTTAGTGTTTTCGGACCTTTTCCAGTTTGTGTACCGTTTTTCATATAATTTATTTTTGCTTCTTTTCAGATAAAAAATGAGTGATCAAAAATGAGTTCTTGATAACCTAACCTAACCTAACCTAACCTAACCTTGAATACCCTAACCTAACCTAACCTAACCTTGAATAACCTAACCTAACCTAACCTAACCTTGAATAACCTAACCTAACCTAACCTAACCTTGAATAACCTAACCTAACCTAACCTAACCTAACCTTGAATAAATAATTTCAATCTAAAAATGTTTACTATGCTGTATGTAATGTACTGTAGAAAACGGTACATAAACTGGAAAACGTCCGTGTTTTCAATCAATAACTTAAACCTAAGAATTTGATGATCACTACATCCTAAACTCTCGCCTACTTCTAAACCTTCGACTATATTTTCGCCGTTCGTCATCACTACGTGTAAAATATTGTCACCTCGCGTTGGTTCTGTAACCATCTGTCGTAAAAAATTATCTTCCATGAACTCAATCAATCTCAAACCCTCCTCATTACCAGTAAAAATATCGTAATTAACATTAGGGCAGTTAAAGTCTCCGACGATTATACTATTCCGATTGTCAATAAAGTTACCAAGAAGTGAGTAAAATCTAGTATCGGTATCGAGGGGTTGAATGGGAGGTCTATAAACAACAAAATTAAAACTAATACTACGCGCCCTAACTTCAATGCATATCGCATTAATTGCTGCCGAAAAATCTATCTTAACCTCGATAGCCCTGAGGGAATTACGAATGTGCAGCAAAACGCCGCCACCAATCCTATGTAACCTATCATTAGTAAAGAGTTAAAACCCGGTATATCAAATTTCCCCAACAAGTCCCGAGTCACGGTATTTAACCACGTTTCAGTGATAGCAACTATATCGTAGTTCCCGAAATAAATTATCGCCTTAAATTCGTTTAATTTATTTCTAATACTACGCGCGTTACAATAAAAGACGTAAGTTATTTTTTACCACGGGCCGGCGTTTTAAACTATTTTTCACGTCGGGCCCGCGTTCCCCTGACCCACAACATTTAAAGAAGTCTTCGACCTATACAGCTTTCGTACGTTTTCGTCAATTAACCTACCTAGCCTAGCATTACCTATTTCATTAAAATGCACCCCATCTTTTTAAAAAGGCTAGGATCACTGAATTCTGACCACAGCTTTACGAAAGGTACATTTTCCTCAGCACAAATCTCTTCTAATTTAGTATTCAAAAATATCGTTTTAGACATAATCCTAAGACCCAAACCATGCCTAGAGGTAATATCTAGAATTAAAGACCTATCTGACTTCTCCTTTAGGGACCTAATTAACCCCCTATATCTCTCCAAAAGGTCAGGCACTCTCGTATCGGGCCTGTACGAGTCGTTGCCCCCTACCATCGTCACCAACATCGAGTGACGGGAGGCAACGTCAATCCTATCCACCTCGTCTAACTCTGTCAATCCTGGCCCCTGGGAGACAGGCCCTCCTCCTCTCGGTTGGTTGCCGTTCAACGAACTCTGTGTCCATATGGCACTAGGGTGTGTCAATTTGGGAGGTGAAAATTAATTTTTGCCAATTCCTTCACTGAGGGGTTTTAAAAATATGTTTTTGGATGTGAAGAATTCAAATCTGCTATTATTTTTGTGATTGCTCAACACTTAGCTTGGTAAATCTACGTTTGATTAAAAAGCACATAAATTGCTCTCGGAAAACAACATTTATTAATTTTAGCTTCTCAAAATGTCAGGTAATGCTATAAAAATTTAGTTTCTCTGCATAAAACATATCCTAGTAATCATAAAACATATCCTTGTAATCAAAACAACATTAGAAAGTAATGACATCAGTAAAAAAAAAATTTAAACAAGTTTCATCAAGTCTTGCTTTGATTCGTTCTTGGACATCAGCCGCCGACTTGCTTCTTGGCCTCTGATATAGCCCTCACGTTTCTCGTGTGTATACACCCTGCCTGCTGCCTCTGTGACTTGTTTCACACACCTCTCTATTGACTGAGCATGACAGGTCCACTATGGAACTTGCATAGGCTTGTCAAAGAACTTCTTTACTTCCGCTGTAGTCAGTTTACATGTCAAAGGAGGTTCAAATACCCCGTCAGACCAGTCTGTCAGCTCCAACACGGAAGAAGCACTGGGGTTGATGGAAGGTGTCTTCCTGGGACGTACAGAAAGATCTCCAAGTGTGTCATCATCTCCACCCCTCATGTCAACAATCTTTTGGACACCAGCTCTCCTCTCCTCACTGTCATCTGAGCACAAGAGTGTCTGGATTATCATTTCGCTGAATGCATACCATGCTGAGCGCTTGATGGTTGGCAAAACAGCATCCACTACAGCCTTCTTTTGTAGCCTAACTAGCCGCAGCTGAAACAAGATGTGGCGTGGGCCTTCCAGCCAAGAATGTTTTACTTTGATGTTGAACCAACAGGGGTAGTACACACCAACAATGTATTCCACTATCAGTCTTAAGTTGTTGAGGGTTTTGCCTTTAAGGCCATGTTTTGAAACCCATATGCGACAAAGCCTGTTTGCTGTTGTCAACCACCTTGAATGGCTCACTGGACCAATTTCAAGAAGGGCCAGATCTGTGGGAAGTTATCCTGTCCTTATGGCCTGTGTGATCCTATACCCGTACGCTTGATCAGTAGAGAGATCCTTTACGACATTGTCACTCAGTGAAGTAAGAGGCTCTCCAATTGAGAGTTTGGTGAATGAAGGATCAATTTCAAGTTCGGTTGCAGTGTCTAGCATCTTGCCAATGTTACCTGTCCACTTGTTGTTAGACAAGGTCTTCCCATCCAGTGCTGTGATCAAGTGTCGCAGGGGTAACTCGTTAGTGTGGAGGGCACAAACCAACCAGATCAGCTTACGGCAAAGCTTGACCTCTACCCAATGCATGGAACCACCCTCCCAGCCAGTGTTAACATTTGTAGAATCACCTCCAATGGCCTGCAGGCTTTTATCAATGCCCTTCTTCTTCATGAAATCTACAAGATTATCAGCAATAACTTCAGCAGGTTTTTTCTCGTTGAGCCTTTCTCAGGAGTGAAGTGGTAGAGATATCTTCCACCTGGCTCACTGCACACAGAATAATGTTCTTCTTTGATGATGCTGGGGAACTGACGATCTGAATTGTCTGCTTTCAGCATAACTTTAGTTGTATCTTGACGGCCGTCAAAAAAGATGCAGTCAATTTCACCCTTCTTACAAAGATCATCAAATTCCTGATCCAGGGATCTCATAACTTTTTCTTGGGCCCTCTTGACTTTATTGTGATCAACTACAAGTCTCTTGTCTTCTTCAGTGATCAAGCCAGCATCCATAAAGCAGCAGTGGTGATGGCAGCTGTGGCACGCAGGCCAACACCATATCTGATGCTATGCATAGCAACATTAGGTATTTCTAATGTGTTGTACTCTGGCTTTTTATTGGAAGTTGAAGATGTGCTTGGTATTTCTAATGTCACTTCATAACTTCCATCCTTTCCATCTTGAGCATCAGCTATTTGTTCTTCATTTTCATCATCAGAGAAAATTATTTCATTTGATGGCATTGAAACATCCTGCTTACTTGTCTGCTTATATTCAGCAAGCCTTCTTCTTTCGTCTTCTTGCCGCTTCTGCTTTTTGACTTGTCTGTTGTGCTCAGGTTGATCTGGCAAGCCATCTGATGTGGTCCAATAGAACCAGACTTGTCTCTCTGACCTTTAATGAAAGCAAGTTCCTTCACAGGGATCTTTATCTCCCTAGGGCATGTACAGTTAATGTGAGTTTCGTTTTTGCAACCAGCATCTGCAAGGCAGCCAAATTCAGAGCAGAGAACAATTTTACACTTGCAACTGAGGATGTCAAAAAGCTTGTCAAGTTTTGCAATGAAAGCCTCTTTGACATGTAGCTTTCCTCTCCCAAGAGATATGTTTTTGGCCTGCTCCCAGCTCTCTTGGATTTTGTTTAAGATTGTGACTCGTGAATTTACAACGGGGGCTACAAAAGAACTGTTTGCTCGTTCCCACTTTTCAAGCACTTTAGGGTAAATGTCCTTTGCAAGACTGGCTGCTGGGTAGTTTCTCACATCCTCACCACTTTGTTCTCTTAGCAGTAGCCCATATTTCAGAACGTCTCGCAGAGTTGGGAGTTCAGAGGGCAACAACTCTCTACCAGTTCCAATTAGGTTGCTCATATGTGTGAATGTCCCCAGTCTTGTCCTCCTTTTAGAAGCCATTGTAGGTCAATTCCAACTGGTTAGGATGGTAGCACTGACGGACAAGTAATCTTCAGCACACTGATGAATATGTTTCAACCTGTGAAATAAGCAAAAACATCAGTGATTATATATACACAGCATATATAATTATTAATATAATAATTATTATATAATTCCACAAAAAAGTCAAAAAAGTCACTATTTTTATGTAGCTTCTTACCAAGCAAAACTAAATTATATTAAATTGACAAAAATATCTTTAGAATTCCTAAGTCATGCTGCAACTTTTTAGCACCCCTCATATTTGGAATTTGAAAGTTGAAAAATTCGACACACCCTAATATGGCACACTAAAGAGCCCCCAATTAAAATAGTTTCCCCCTCATTGACGTCCCTTTCCAAATGGGCGAAAGGGTTCGAAACCTCGATAGGGGGGATTCCTATTACCTAACGTACGCGGCCTAGCTCCACCCTTAACTTCTCTAAATCCCTCCCCATCTACTAATCTCGGACCAACTTTAACCCCTTCCTCAACTTTGTCTAACCTTCCCGATAAGCTACTTAATAGAAACTAGGTTACGCACCTCACCCTTCAAATTACTAACGTCTTCAACGTTTGTATTGGTTCGGCTTTCGCCAACCGTAGCCCTACCCCTGCCCTCATCAAGCGTTGCAAGTCTTTCCGTTACCTCACGTACACTGCGTTTTATGTCAACTATTTCCTCCCTTAACTCGCAAAAGAAACAAACTGATCTCTCGGTAATCGCCATAGGACCGCCGTTATAATCTTTAAAATCCGAATACCACCGGTTTATCCCACACCTAACACACGACGCTTTCTGCGACGGCATCGCGCAGTTAAAAATAGTTTATAACCGTCACAAGTTTAAGTTAAATTAAGCCGGCACGCTATGAAAACTTCTAAATCGCTAAAAAACACTAATATTCAATTACTTAACTATAACAGTGTGAATATAAACGCTAGTATATAAAATTCAAAACTTTCCAAAAATAAAATTATTAGCAATATGCAAAAGTAAAAGCAATATCAGAGAGCTCAGGAAATGCGTCCATTCAGTACAGAGTCTGGCTGATGAAGATATTTCTTAAGGTTTTTACAGTAATGTTGGCAAGAGGCCTTTTTCTTTAACTTAAACCTTTCAAGTTATTAGATTTCCTATTCACACTCCAATTTTTTATAGGTTTTGACTCAGACGCTTTAATAACGGTAATGACAGCAAATTTCCCGAAAGTAACGTTGATAAATACCCTCAATTACACAAAATACCAAATTATGTGCACTTATTATTAATTTAGTAATTTATCTTTATTATCATTATTAACTTATTATTAATTTTACAAACAATCTCTTGAGAAGATTACGATTGTTAAAATTTTAAAGGAATTTTTTTTTTTTTTTTATGAATTTTAACACAATTAAGAGTTACACGCAATATAAGTGAGTGAAAATGAATGTGTGAATGTATTTGTAATTTTATCTATTTAATCAATTGGGAATTATATGAATATGTGAATTTGAATAATAAAAGTATAATGTAAATATAAGGGGAGTAAAATAGTAAGGAATTTTAATAATAATAATAATAATAATAATAATAATAATAATAATAATGATGATGATGAAATTTTCCTTGGATAATTTTTCATATTTTGAAAGCGCAATTGAGAAGTATAATTTTACCTTTATTTTAGTAATAAAACATTTATGAATATAAAAGTGATTTCCCCTTTTGATTTTTACGATTCTTCATTAAAATTATATTATTTTCGATCATTTTCTCATATTTATTCCTACTTACATTTTCATTTTCAATAAATATTGTGTTTTTACCATTCCCATCTACTGTACCTTGGGACGCGTATTTGTAAGAATTGGGGGAAAATGTAAGATTTTTATAACGCATTTATTATGTTATAATTACTTTTTCCGACTCTTAATAGGATTACAATTAAAAGGATTTCCAGTCTGGACCCGCGTAATCATTTATAATAGGTCACTTCATCATTATTATCCAAGATTTACGATAAGTTCGTAGGAATATATTAACTTAGCGACTCTTTGGGGAATTTTTCTTTTGTAGTTCACTAAACTCGCGTCTCTGTCCAGTATTGGAATTATCGTATATTTACTCCCATTAAGCACTATTTGAACACTCTCGTAGTACACCTCACGATCAATACGATGAAAAGTATAATTAAAAAGTTCTTCAACAACTACATAGGCATCATTAACGGGGGTACAATCAACCATTTGCCATCCACGTAATTCACAATCAAAATTATTCTCATCAACACTTACGATATTTTCGTCAATATAATCCTTGAAACGCTCTCTAAAATTCAGTAATTCAACACCATTTTTAACGACAATTACGCTATTTTGTTCCGTTTCCAGCGGAAAATCATTATTACAAATTATAGGATCCTTACTTCAAGTACAAAAATCATAAAATTCGAAGAGATTCTCAGCAACATTTAAAAAAAATATTCCTTCGTCTCATCCACGTGCAAATCATTACTGTTTCATCGATTTGTTGTACCTGGTATTCCATACATTAAAACCAAGCTCACCCTCTCGTCTATGTTAATTTCGCAGCCATCTCCTACTTAAAAGAAAAAAATAATGTATTATATTCAACACTGAAAATTCCTATGATGCGCGACTTTTGCGCCACCCTGTGTATATATATATATATATATATATATATATATATATATATATAAATTGTTAACCTTGTTTGGTTTCCGTGCGTCGGTCTTTCTTCACACGAAGGTCAAGCTGGCGGCCCCGCCTCTAGTCCTGACTTGGTGGAGGAGCGAGCTGCTCTCTTGCGCTCTCCATCGAACATAGCCAGGTACACCCGGCTCATCTGGTACCGTCTTGAGCCAGGCATCTAGTCTTCTCTTGAAGACTTCAACTTTGACCCCTATAATGTTTCTGAGGTCCTTTGGAAGCTGGTTGAAAATTCTTAGCCCCCCCTGACAACCAAGCTATTTTCCTTCAGAGTTGAGGAGGTCCCTTATCGGGCCTTTAATCTGAGAACACTACACATTCTGCCTTTCCTATTTTCCAGCGTTGTCTGGATGGTAATTGGGTTTAGTTTGAGGTTTGGTACCAGTTTTTCGATAATTTTCCATATGTAGATTATGATATACCTCTCTCTTCTTCTTTCCAGGGAGAACAGATTTAGTTTGCGTAGTCTTTCCCAGTAGTTGAGTTCTTTGCAGCCATCAATCTATGCTGTGAAATGTCTCTGCGTTTCTTCTAGTTTATTAATTTCTTCCTTTTTATATGGGAACATCAAAACTGAGCAGTATTCAAGTTTTGGTATGATCAGTGTTCTCAGCAGGGGAATCACTACTGTCTTGTCCCTCCTTTTGAACGTTCTTAGTACCTGTCCCGCGACACTTTTTGCTTTGTTTATTGCTATCTGATTTTGTGTCCCGAATTTGGCATGATCGGTCATTATTACCTCCAAGTCGACCGCTTTCGTGCTTCTCTGAATTTCTTGTCTATCTGGAGCATAATATGCAGTCTTTTTAAGCTCCTCATCTCTACCATATCTCAAGGGCTGAAATTTCTCGGTGTCAAATGTCATATTGTTGTCTTCTGACCATTTGTATATTTTGTTTGTCTCTCTCTGCAGGGCCTCTACTTCGTTTGCATCGCTGATTCTTCTGCTGATCTTTGTATCGTCCGCAAATGATGTTACTATACTGTTGCTGTTTACTCCACTGTCTATGTCTGTTAGCATGATAATGAACAGGAGTGAGGCCAGCACTGTCCCTTGTGGTACTGAGCTGCGTACTTCTGATTCTCATGATGATACACCTTGAATTTTGACCACCTATAGTCGATTTCTGAGGAAGTTGTAGATCCATTTTCCCACTTTGCCTGTTATTCCCATATGTTTCATTTTATGTGCTATTGTACCATGATCGCATTTGTCGAAAGCTTTAGCAAAATCCGTGTATATGACATCATAGTTTTCATTGCCTTCAAGTGCATCTTGGATATTGTTATGATGCTCTATAAGTTGTGATAGTCATAATCTTCCTGATCGGAATCCGTGTTGATTTTCGTTGAATCTTTCCACTGTCTCCAAGAAGTCATAGATCTTTGAAGAATGCATCTAAGTCAGGTATCGCTTTGTTACTTTTTGGGGTACTGAATACCGATTTATACTGGACTCTCAATGTTTCAGATATTTCTTTTAAATCGTTTGTTAATTCATTATTTCCTTTCCTTAAGGGCCCGATAGTAGCGCGGTTTTTGTTTATATATATATTATATATATATATATGCTGCAAACCCACAAGGAAAAAGAAAAACGATTCCAAGGCCTTTCGTGTATTCAAAGCTACACCTCGTCAGGGAATACACGAAAGCCCTTGGAATCGTTTTTCTTTTTCCTTGTGGGTTTGCAGCATTTATTCATTTCACGTGTTTTATTGTAAAATTCATCCCATATATATATATATATATATATATATATGGAATGAATTCACACTTAAACACATGAAATGAATGAATGATGCAAATCCACAAGGAAAAAGAAAAAATTATTCCAAGGTCTTTCGTGTATTCAGCAATACACCTCGTCAGTGGTTCCCTGACAAAATGTATTGCTCAATACATGAAAGGCCTTGAAACAATTTTTTTTTTTCCTTGTGGATTTGCATCATACATATATGCTTACTTTGTGTTACTTTGTGTGACTTTGAACGACAGTTCAGGATCAACCTGTGGTCGACCCCTCTGCAGCATCCCACCTCATTTGCTGGATTTGGTGAAGGAGGGAATTGCTGTCTGGTCTCCTGCCCTCGTAGCCAGCCACGCGTGGCTGGTCAGGGACTTTGCACAGGAATCTGTCCAGGTGGTTCTTGAATTTATTCAGGTCAGTCTGCTGGAAATTCCTCACTTTTTTGGTAGGACAATGAAAAGCTTTGGGCCTCGTATTCTGGGGGTATTTTCCATCCTGTTTTTCGTGGCCCCCTGTCCCACAGCAGTTGGGACTGTACAAAATCTGCCTCTTCTCTTCTCTCATTCCAGTTTGTTTCTATTTCATTTCTAAGGTTAGGAATAAAGCCCTAAAGTATTTTCCATATGTACGAGTATATTATTGTGTACCGCTCTCGCCTTCTTTCGAGATAGTAGAGTTTCAGGGATTGTAGTCGAGACCAGTAGTCTTCACCTTCCGTTCCTTCTATCTTAGACGTAAAAGTACTTTGTATAGCTTCAATGTTCGCAATATCTCGTTTTCTGTATGGGCTTGTGAGTACTGAGCGATACTCAATTATTGGTAGGATTAGGCTCTTCCACAATTTGAGCATGTTTGCTTTTCTGCTGCGGAAGCTCTTCCAGATGATTCCCATTATATTTCTAGCCGTTGTAATTTTGATGTTGTAGTGCTCTCTGAATTCTGTATCTGACGACATTATTACTCCCAGATCCCTGACTCGTAGATTTGGTGTTATCTGTTTGTCTTCCAGAGTTTTGTATCTTTTATTCTGCAGCTCTTTGTTATTACCATATCTTAGAAGTTGGAATTTTTCCTCGTTGGTCTTCATCTTCTTGTCTTCTGCCCACTTGAATAATGTTTCAATGTCGTTTTGTAATTTTCTTATGTCACCTTCGTTCAATATTTCCTTACATAGCTTTGTGTCATCACAACCAAATCCAAACTCATCTTTCTTTGAGCCAATCTTCTATAAGATATCTCTCTAGCAAAAAAAAAAAAATTAATTAAAGATTCTAACATCGATACGATCCCGGTAAATATATACAAATTAGTATCCGATGAAATTACAATACCACTCAGTAAGTTAATGAATGAATCAGTAACACTAGGTATATTCCCTGACAGTCTAAAGGAAAGCAGAGTAAGGCTCTGTATTTAAGTCGGGAACCCCAAACACTCCATCCATTTATCGCCCTATTTCCGTATTGCCAACCTTAAGTAACGTATTTTCAAAAATCGTATACAATAAGCTTACTAAATTCTTAATCAAATATGATATTTTAACTAAAACACAATTTGGGTTTAGAGGTGGACATACAGCGGAAAATGCCATAAACATGCTACTAGAAAATGTGTATCAAATCTTAAACAGCAAAAAACGCACTGCCTTAATCTTACTCGACTTGTCAAAAGCATTTGATACACTTTCGCATGAGATCTTATTGAATAAACCTCACATATATGGAATAAGAGGAAGTATCCCCGATTGGTTTAAATCACATCTGTCAAATCGTCATCAGTACATCGGACTGAAAAACAACTTATCCGACAAGGCGCTGCTAACTAGTGGAGCCCCACAAAGATCTATTCTTGGCCCATTATTTTTTCTTATTCACGTTAACGATTTTTATCTCTCATCCGCATTAAATCGTGTACAATACGCAGATGATACCACACTTACTTCTTTCTATCATAACTCAGACATTCTGATTATTTAAACAAACAGGCATTTAGAAAATGTGTATAAATGGATTTGTGCTAACAAACTTTTATTGAACCTGACAAAGTCATTTTATATGATTATTACCACAAAATATATTAATACAAACTGTCACATAAAAAGTGGGAATGCTGCTCTTGCAAGGGTGAATGAGGTTAAAGTACTTGACATTAATTTAGTCGAAAAACTAAATTTCAAAAGTCATGTACAACATACAGTATGAGATCCAAAATATCAAGATTTCTCTTCATATTATTTAAACTATTTTTATGTAATAAATACATTAAATGCCATTAATTTTGCTTAAAAAAACCTCCATGATCCCATGCGCATATTTACATGAGACTACTGTCAATATATTAATGTCATATCAAATATCTAAAAATTGTAAAACTCTCTCACTTTTAATCTTTTCTGAATAAAGTTTTCTGAATTTTTAATTTATGTATATCGGCTATTGTCTGATTGCGGAGAAAATGCAGTTTAATAATGAAGAAGAACATCGGAGGAAAAAATTACTATTCTTCAAAATTTAATTGGTACCTATTTCGGAAGACACTCACTCCATCTTCAGGGCTAAAAATATAAATGACTAATTAAAATGTGAATAGGTTGGATAAAGATGCCCAACTTAAAATAACAGAATTAAAATTACAAACGAGTGGACGAGGAAAAATCATATATAAAAGCATTCAAAAAAAATATATGAATAAATAAATACGTTAATTGAAACACAACATTTTTACCAATGATTCGTCAGAAGGAGTTCCAGTTTTAATTTATTTATAACTAAACAACGATTCCAGGAAATTAAACTGTGAAATTGGATGGTTATTATTAAGTATATGGTGCATAATGCATTATATATATATATATAGATATATTGGTTTTGTTGTTTTTCAACAAAATGTCAGAATCGACATTGTGTTCAACCTCTCCGCCTCATTTCGGGATTTTTATGGTACCCACTCACTACCAACAAAAGGAAGGATGAACAGCTGGATGGGCTGCGTGACGCTAACCACTGCACCACTGAGGCTTGTATATATACACAGTATATATCAGTGGCGATCGGTGACAATTATGTATAGGGAAGCATGCATAGCATATTTTATTTATTATATATATAATATATATATATATATATATATATATAATACTGAATTTGCTTAATTATGAGTAAATCAAAGTGAAGTTGTTATATTGAGGTTAATGTCGTTCGTCAACTATCCATCCCCTTCCTACCCCGTCCCCTTCGGGGAATAGAGGAGATTGCTGGTGTATAAATAAAAGAGGTTTGTGTGTACTGTAGGCGATATATATAATTACAGGCCTATTGCTGTCGCTTCCTGCTTCTCGAAACTGCTAGAAAAACTCTTGTTACTCCGATTAAATGATTTCTTATGGACATCTCTAATCAGTTTGGCTTTAAAAGGTCCCACTCACTGACCTGTGTATCTATGTACTTAAAGAAACAATATCTAAATACATTGACAGTAATTCAACCATTTATAGCTGTTTCCTTGATATAAGTAAGGCATATGATAGGGTGAACCACAATATTTTATTTGCAAAACTAGAAGACAGGAAGGTTCCCATGTACATATTAAATTTATTGAAATTTTGGTATTCTAACCAATCTTTCACTGTTAGGTGGGGCAATGTACTATCCGAGTGTTTTGGCTCCTCTTGCGGGGTGAGACAAGGCTCCTTGCTCTCTCCTATGCTGTTTAATGTGTATATTGACGGATTAATTGCTTCACTTAATGAGGCAACAGTAGAATGTTGTATAGATAACACAAGGATAAATAACTTAGTTTATGCCGATGATATGGTGTTAATAAGTCCCTCTGTTAAAGGTCTGGATCGGCTACTAAATGTCTGCGAAGTGTATTCGCAGAAACATGATATTCTTTTTAATGTTACAAAAACTAAGGTTATGCAATTTCATCCTAAAAGCTGTAATCAGCCAGCTGATATAAGGTTTAAAATGAATGGTGAGGTAATTGAGGAAGTACAAGAGTTTAAGTATTTGGGTCAAACTATTACCAGGTCCTTGAGTGATGACTCGGATATAAGAAAACAATCTCGAAGCCTGTGTGCTAAGGCGAAATGACATAAGGAACTTTCGTTTCTGTACAAGTGAAGCTAAAGACACTCTCTTTCGTACTTTCTGCAGTAATATATACGGTCAACAACTCTGGGTGAATTAGAAAAGAGGTTCTGGCAGAACCCTAAATTTGCTGTACAACAGGTCTTTTAGACTCTTACATAAATTACCCCCGAGACGCTCAGCTTCGCAAATGTTTTCAACCCGCAATGTCCCGAGCTTCCCGGAGGTAACAAGACGTGCTCAACACAGTCTAATGCAAAGAATTAAAAAATCAACCAACCCGATCATCCAAGCTATCCATGAGTCCTGCCATTTATCCTCTAAGCTATGGACTCTTGGTACGAAAACGTCTGTCTGTAGCTCCATTTAACTTCAACAGTGCAGTATTATTTCTAATCAATTGTATATATTTCTATCCTTAGTGTATAAACTGTCATTGTATTAATAATATTTGTCATGAAAATGAAAATGAAAATGAAAAGGTTTATTAGCAGACTATAGTCCATATGACAAATATTATTAATACAATGACAGTTCATACACTAAGGATAGAAATATTACAATTGATTAGAAATAATACTGCACTGTTAAAATTAAGTGGAGCTACAGACAGACGTTTTCGTACCAAGAAGTTCATAGCTCAGAGGATAAATGGCAGGACTCATGGATAGCTTGGATGATCGGGTTGGTTGATTTTTTAATTCTTTGCATTAGACTGTGTTGAGCACGTCTTGTTATATATATATGTTATATATATATGTTATATATATATGAAAATAGAAATGAAAAGGTTTATTGGCAGACTATAGTCCATATGACAAATATTATTAACACAATGACAGTTCACATACTAAGGATAAAATATATACAATTGATTAGAAATAATACAGTAATGTCCAAGTTAAGTGGAGCTACAGACAGACGTTTTCGTACCAAGAAGTCCATAGCTTAGAGCAGTGGTCTCCAAACGTTTTTGATCACGCACCCTTTAATCAGCAAAAATAAATAACACGCACCCCTAATGAACATGAAAATTATATATATATATATATATATATATATATATATCCTTTCATTATTTACTAGTACGTTAAAGTATAAAACAGAAATACGATAGGGTGAAGATATACTTACCAATATAATTTAATGAGAACAATGTGGCTGACTGTGCTTCATAATTTCTGAAAATCTTGGTTTGACACTTTGTGATACAGCGATTCAAAGGTCCGGTTCCAAGTTCAGTTTATTTCGATTCTTGGTTTTAATACCTATCATAGCAGAAAAATACATCTCACACAGATATGTAGATCCAAATGGAAGGAGCGCATCGTTCGCTGCGCTTACTAAATCTGGGTACTAATTTTTTAATTCAATCCACCAATTGTGCACAGTTTTCTGTTGAAATTCGGCTCGTAAACTTGTATCTTCCCTGATGTCAATCAACTGTTATTTTACAAAATAACGCGGCGATCTCGAATTGTGATATTTAGTTTGCTAAATTTTAATCGCAAGTAAACGATATCGCAGATACTATCTCGCAAATTCCTAGGAATGACTGTGTGTTAGCGAGTATTTTCTTTCTCGGTCATCTTCTTGAAATTCAAAAACTTTCTACGAAAAAAACAATGCTAAATCAGAATCATCAAATTTTCTTCGCGCACCCCTTAGATTGGAGACCACTGGCTTAGAGGATAAACGACAGGACTCATGGATAGCTTGGATAATCGGGTTGTTTGATTTTTTTATTCTTTGCATTTGGCTGTTTTGAGCACGTCTTGTTACCTCCAGGAAGCTTGGGACATTGCGGGTAGAAAATATTTGCGAAGCTGAGCTTCTCGAGGGTAATTTATGTAAGAGCCTGAAAGATCTGTTGTACAGCAAATTTAGAGTTCTGCCATTCGTGAGTTAACATTCATTCAGAAGAAGAGAAAGAAAGACTCACCATCATCATTCGCCGGCTACTACCGACAAGTCGGAAAAATAGTCGAAGAGAATAGAAAAGGGGTGAAAGATGAAAAGAAGTAAAATAAGAATGCTTACAAACCATGCGAACACAGTCTTAACTCAAACACTGTCATACCATGCAAACTACAGACATGCAAGTAGAGAGAGGTTAAGAAAAGGGAAAAAAAAAGTAGAAAGAGTATAAGAAAAAGTGGGTTAGTTTACGTTACGAGCTACATCTACATTCGTGTTAGTCTATTTTTTTTTTTAATAATAATTTTATGGCTAGTATATCACAAGCTAGCATGTCACAAGCTGGCATTAATCGTCAACAGACTCATCCTCGACCGTCACCCCCAGAGCTCCTGTTGCTAATTGTTTTAAACAACTTTAATATTTTTAAAATGCCTATCTAAACGGTTCTTAAACATAACGCTGGTTGAGTTCACGACGGACGCGAGAAGATTATTCCATTTATCAATTACTTTAAACGTAAAAAAGTGTTTAGCGATGTTAGTAATGAAACGTCTGCCACGCAACTTAAATCTGTTATTACGAGTATTGTTATTATCGAAAGTGAACAGTTTGTCAAAATTTATGTTATCGATTTTATTAACGATTTGGAAAACTTCAATAAGCTCCCCCCTTAATCTCCTACTTTCGAGTAAATGCAAGTCTAACTCTTTAATCCTATCTTTGTAAGACTTGTTGCGCAATGACGGAATTAGTTTCGTGGCGCGAGGCTGAACCCTTTCCAACCTATCAATATCCTCACGCAAATACGGGCACCAGAACTGAACGGCATATTCTAAATGAGGCCTGACTAGGGACTTGTAAAGGGGCAATATAATATTCTTCGGTTTAAATTCGAAATTACGCGCTATGAAGCCTAACATCCTATTAGTTTTTGCGCAAGACTCCAGGCACTGGTTCCTAACTTTTAAATCCTTAGATACGCATACGCCTAAATCTACTTCCTCGTCAACGCTCGCTAACTGTCTATTATCCATCGTGTACGTGTAATTATTGTTACGAGAACCTACCTGCAAAACTTTACATTTGTCTACGTTAAATTGCATCTGCCACTTATCCGTCCACTCCATAATCCTATTTACATCGTCTTGGAGCCTATTTATATCTTCAACGTTAACAACTTTACCGCCTATTTTAGTATCGTCCGCGAATTTTGACACGTTACTGGTCAATCCTACGTCTATATCATTAATGTAGATTACGAATAGCAATGGACCTAACACTGAACCCTGAGAGACATCGCTACCTACATTCAACCACTCCGATTCACTACCATTAGCGGATAGGATCGTTGACCATTTGGATTCCTACAAGCTGCTTCGGGACTCCCAACATGGGTTTAGACGGCATAGGTCGTGTCTCACCAACTTGCTCGAGTTTTTCCACGTCATGTTGGGTGAGTATGATAAGAGTAGGGCGATTGATATACTTTATCTCGACCTTCAGAAAGCCTTTGATAAGGTACCTCACTGCCGGCTTAACAACGACCCTCTGTTTCCTGGCACGAAGCCATTCCTCTAACCAGTTAGCTACCTGACCACGTATACCGTGCACTTTAACCTTTGCAATTAATCTTCTATGCGGAACTGTATCGAACGCTTTTTTAAAGTCTAAAAAAATAACGTCAGCCGCTCTATGCCTATCGTATTCGCGCACTATTTCGTTATAAAATTCTAACAAATTAGTTAAACAAGATCTATGGCGTCGAAACACATGCTGACTACTATTAATCAAATCGCGACTTTCTAAGTGATCGATGATACGATCCATTTCCCGGGAAACGATCGCTAACTACGGATTCCAAAAGTTTACCGACAATTGACGTTAAGCTAATAGGTATATAATTACTAGCTACTGTGCGGTCGCCTTTTTTAAAAATGGGCGTAACGTTAGCTAATTTGAAGTCTTCAGGAATAATCCCCGCTTCCAGTGACTGATTAAAAATCTTCGTTAAGGGGCCTACGATAACGTCTTTCAAATTTTTCAAATGTCTGGGATAAAGCGCGTCAGGGTCTGGAGCATTGCTCACTTTTAGCTTATCGATATAATGCGCAATTTCACCCTCGTAAACAGTTATTTCATTCAAAATAGTCTCGCTACTAAATGGAACGATATCGTCCACGTCGGGAACATTATTTACGTCTTCTACGGTAAAATCTGTCGCAAAAAAGTTATTGAAAATACCCGCCATCGCCTGAGCGTCGGAAGCCAAAGCACCGTTAACGTCCACGAGAGGGCCTATGTTATCTTTTATCGGCTTACGATTATTGACATATTCAAAAAACTTTTTCGGATTATGTTTACTCTCCGCAGCTATAAGTACCTCTAAATTACGCCTAGCATTCCTAACAGATCTTTTAACGTGACGTCTAAGCTCGATATATCTATTAAAGTTAGCTACCGTGCCATTGCGCTTATTAAGTCTATACCCACTGTTACGTTCGTTTATGAACTCACCTATTTCCCTAGTCCACCACTTGGGCCGACCATGATTTCTAACGCGCTTGGGCCTACGAGAAATAAACTCCCTTTTGATATTCCTAAAACTTTCTTTAAACGCCTCCCAATGAAAATTTGCGTCATTAACCAAAAATAAATTATCCCAGTCCACTACTCTCCTCCTGTCCGCAAAACTATCAAAATGAGCCCTACGAAAATTGGGGACTTCTATTACGTTACTATCCTTAGTGTTTTCTATCAATAGCTTCAACCTAATAATTTGATGATCACTACATCCCAAACTCTCACCTACTTCTAAACCTTCGACTATATTATCATCGTTCGTCATCACCACGTCTTAGATATTGTCACCGCGCGTTGGTTCGGTAACTATCTGTCGTAAAAAATTATCTTCCATGAACTCAATCAGTCTCAAACCCTCATCATTACCAGTAAAAGTCTCGTAATTAACATTAGGGCAGTTAAAGTCTCCGACAATTATACTATTCCAATTGTCAATAAAGTTACCAAGAAGTGAGTAAAATCTAGTATCGGTATCGAGGGGTTGAACGGGAGGTCTATAAACAACAACGAAATTAAAACTAATACTACGTGCCCTAACTTCAACGCATATCGCATTAATTGCTGCCGAAAAATCTACCTTAACCTCGGTAGCCCTAAGGGAATTACGCATGTACAGCAAAACGCCGCCACCACTCCTATGTAACCTATCATTAGTAAAAAGTTTAAAACCCGCTATATCAAGTTCCCCCAACAAGTAGGGTTGCCAACTCCATGAAGTTTGAATAAAGGACAAGAGCATCAATTCCAATATACTGTCTACAGGGTCAGGGAAAGAAGTAAAATTTTATTTGTAATTTATTACAATTTATACTGCATGCTTTTTATTGCATATTTTTTATTGCATATTTTTTTAAAGGAAATATTTTATGATATACAGATATTGACCCATTGAGTCGTGCATTGACAAAATTTATGGTAACTTGATATTTATTTATTTTTAAATTTATACTTTTCTTGAATTTTTGCAGACTTCAGTAAAAGAGTATCATTTTTTATTTTTTCCGCAAAACCCAAACAATTATCCTTTAAATTGAAATAAACAAAAAAGCTCACTTTTTACTAGTTCAACCGAACATCGGTTTCTATCATCACGCCATTTAGCGTTCATCACACTGAAAATTCTTTCGCAATATGAAGATTTCCAGAAATAGATAAAACTTATAAAATGTTACTCGACTTAAGACTTTATAATTATTTCCTTTTAAACAAAAGTTTTTGTTACAAAACTGTTGTTTGGAACAAGATTGTTCAGAAAAGGACAAATGGCGTCCTTTCCGAACTCAAGAAAGGACAAGGACAAAAATCTACAAAAAATGACTGTCCTTTTCAAAAAAGGACGGTTGGCAACCCTACCAACAAGTCCCGAGTCAAGGGGTATTTAACCACGTTTCGGTTATAGCAACTCTATCGTAGTTCCCGGAATAAATTATCGCCTTAAATTTGTTCAATTATTTCTAATACTACGCGCGTTACAATGAAAGACGTTTAAATTATTTTTTACCACGGATCGGCGTTTTAAACTATTTTTCACGTCGGGCCCGCGTTTCCTGGACCCACAACGTTTAAACAGCTTTGAAGGACAAAAAAAAACTCAACTGAAACTTTTTAATCTAGTATATATTTTCCATCGGAATCACTGACACTGCCAACGTCTTACAAGCTTTTCAATGCCATGTTTATAAAAGTCAGGCTGTTTTGAGGCAAAAAATGTACAAAGATTGGTGTGCAGGTCATCTAAAAAAGTATACTGTTTCTCGTCAAGATAGTTTTGCAGACTCCTGAAGAGATGATAACCTGAAGGCGCAAGGTCTGGAGAATATGGAGGATGTGGAAGTTTTTCCCACCCAAGCTCCTCAATTTTTGCAGAAGTGATCCGAGCGGTATGAGGATGTGCGTTGTCGTGGTGGAACAAGATTCCTTTCCGATTAACCAAAGAAGGTCTCTTTTCTTTTAGTGCAATGTTCAATCGATCCAGTTGTTGACAGTAGACTTGAGCGGTGATTGTTTGGTTGTGTGGTAAGGTTTCAAAGTGTATTACACCACCTTTATCCCACCAAACACTAAACAACACTTTCCGAGGGTGAAGATTTGGTTTTGGCTGTGGTGTCGCTGGTTCTCCGGCACAAACCCACTGTCGACGGCGCTTAACATTCTGGTACAGTATCCACTTTTCATCACCAGTCACTAAACGGTGCAAAAACGAATCTTGGAGTTCACGGGAATGAAGAGCTGTGCTAATGTTTACCCGCACCCTCAGATTGTCGACCGACAATTCATGTGGCACCCATTTTCCTAACTTAGGCACTTTCCCGAGTTGTTGCAAATGTCGATGGATGGTGGACGGGGATGAATTGAGTTTCTGGGCTAATTCTTTGACAGTTGTTGAACAGTCTTCTTCAAGTGCGGCTAACAGCAAGTCATCATCAAACTCAGCAGGGCGTCCAGAGCGTGCTGCATCTGTCAAACAGCAGTCACCATTCCTAAACTTTTGAAACCATCTTTGACATTTCCTCACATGCAGAATATCGTTGCCATAAACGTCCTGAATGTTTCGCGTTGCTTCAGTAGCACTATTCCCTTTTTTGAACTCGCAAAGCATTATATGCCTGATATGCTCTTCTGATACCGCCATGTTTATGAGGGGTTCACATAAAGCAAAACACACGTCTTCACTGGTCAAGGTCTGTAAAGTATGTAGCGAAACACGATAGATCTCCTCTTAGATATAACCTTCGGAAAATTTATGCTTAAACCGAGTAGGACTAGTTTAAACTTAATCTATCGTAAAAAACGACATTACTTATGGGATGACCTGATATATTTAATGAGTTATATCGCATTGTTGATGGCATGTTCCTAAGGTGTTTTGGAATACATCTCTGTCAGGTCCAGTTGGCCTCTACATAATATATATATATATATATAGTGTAAAGTTTTTTGGATCAAGTAAAGATAAGCACCCCCAACCTTTTTTACTTAGCTTTATAAGACTAACTAACGAAAATATCACGACCTAATCTAACCAGTCGTCAAGGGCGTACAGTTGACCTAACGATTGGTTAGGTTAAGTCGTGATATTTTCGTTAGTTAGCCTTATAAAGCTAACTAAAAAAGGTTGGGGGTGCTTATCTTTACTTGATCCAGTTTTTTTGCACTATAATAATAAAGATGATAATGGTTAATTGATTGATAATGATTGATTGTTAATGATAAATGCTTAGGCTGAGGTCACCAGATCTTTTGCAGATCAAATAATGTTATTAATTAAGTTATTAATTAGGTTGATTGATAGATTCAGTTTTCTTCCGTTTATTTTAATACAAAATAAATTGATTCGAATGATTTAAGAATACGATTGAATTGTTGATTTTACATTGTAAATACTGGTAATGTGTGCACTTCAATTGATGCTTACAATATGACAATTAATAACGCGCGACAGATTGATAGATTCTTTATACATATAAAGTTAAGTGAGTGATATTAAAAGGCCAATGGGGCCTTGCACGAATGATATTCACATGGTGGTACCTCGTGGGTCACTGAGTTGCCTTCGAAGAGCGAAAGCGCTGCGACGCTCATCTTGAGGTTCCCGCGCTGTGACGTCATCTTTTGCTCGCTTGGTATGACGTCATCTTTGTTGAGTTTGGTTTGATGAGTTGTATCGCATTGTTGATGGCATGTTGCTGAAAGTTGCAAAGATGATTGCAAACGTCTCAGCTGTCCGCTACATATATATATATATATATATATATAATATATATATATGTTAACCCCTCCGTCTATGGCCCTGAGTCGGTTCGGAATCGACGGGGTTCTGGTTAGGAGGCTGCAACGGATATTTCTTCTATAACATTCTAATTCTTTTCGGTCGCCTTAAATGGTGGGTCGCCACTCTGTTAAACTCTTGGCTACAGACTCGCCAGACTGTTATGCCAATATCTTCTATGGTGCTTGGGTTGTCTCTTTCTCTCGCTATAATACTCTGATACTTTCTCTGATACTTTCTCTGATACTAAAATTATCGACTTTACTAAGTTCTTCTGAAGATAGCCCAACTCGAAGGGAAAAATAAAAAGTTTCTCTTACGGTAATTTACTTCTTAAAAATATACAGGTACTGCTCTGAATTTACAGGGGTAGAGGTTCGACCTCTTTCGACCATGGCTCAGGCCGGAATCTAAAAATATTAAGAAGGCAAGGGGCCTCTGCCCCCTCCCCGCAGCAAGGCTGCTAACAAGGAGTCTTGAAGTGACTTAATGAAGAAGTCCAATGAAGAAGTCTAATGAAGAAGTGCTCTAATTTTACAAGTACATGTATAATATAAACTTAAATGTTTTGGGGGAGGACAGTTGAAGGTTAAATTTCCCCCCTTTTTTTTAAACACATGATCAGATGTTTTGAAAGAAATTAACTAAAAATAATTAAAAAAATAAAAATAAAAACTAATTTGTATTTTTCGCCGAGTCTACATTTATGAAGGCGATATCATTTCGTAATAGTACACATAAGTACAAATTAAGTACACGACTGAGTACGTATTAATTTTGGTTCATTACAATTACGATTACAATTATGGCTTACTTCACATTCGCTTATGATTGTTCATTACAGTTCTATTAAAGTACATTCTTACATTATAAATTAAATCATTACATTTAATTACAGTTTCAATGAAGTACATTACGTTATATATTAAATTAAAGTATTACAGTTAATTACAATTTTGGCAATTTGTTAATTGACATATTTAATACTGAAGTAATCTGAATAGGAAATACAATTTAAATAATGGAGAGTTCTCCGTTGTTCTATAATTTACAGGGGATTAACAACAATGTTATATATTTATAGTTAACAATAATTACGCCAAATTATGTCAAATATTATTAGAAGAAGGGTTGGTTATTATAGTTTGAAATTCTAATTAGCCAGCGATGAGGAAAGCGGAGAAACAATACGGTGTACTTTTCATTTGAAAGTACACGGACATTAATGATAACGTAACACATAAGTAACGGAATTTGAATGACAATTAGGTAGAAGTAGTAAGTACAGGTAATGAGAACGTGGATAACTATGTGCCTAAGTAGATAATAACCAGTAGCCTGGCAGGGAACAATATGGTATATTATAATAATATAACATCACATCTTAACGTTATAAATTGGTAGCAGAGGCAAGAGAGAAGAATTCGAATTCAGAGGCTCGCTTTTGACGACGTAATCGGAATTCGAACCTTCGTCTCAGCAATAATAAACAACTTGCGAGAGGTGAAATAATAAAAGAAAATAAAACGTAAAAAGAATACATGTACGTAATCATGATCGTCAATAGACATGTACGACTGCACACAGTAGTGTACACATATCATTCGTCACACAATAGGTTGTGTGCGTAATATAGACACGAGTAAACATAGACTGATAAGTTGATAGGGCATAAGTAGACAATAGGTAGATGAATGGATAAGTAATAAAATTAATAAAGGATAGCGGTCAAGAAAGAACATGAATGTAAGAATGAGTATGGTTGAATAATGAGTATGGTTGAATAATGATTTTATACTACATAACACCACAACATTATTATTAAAGAATTTACCATACATTGAATACGGAAGATGTCCAAATACTAAGAACGTGATTCAGTGTACAAAGTATGGGAAACGTAAAGAGAACAAAGTTATTTTGTGACGTCATAGTGTATAAGTCATTATTAGAAAAGATGCATTAGAGAAATACAGTAATGAATAAAGAAGTATAAATCGAAATTCTATCCAAAACTCGCTTTGGCGATTTTTGGTTTCTTATGTAAAAATGAACATTCAAACATAAAACTATACGAACATAAGTACTGCATGAAGACAATGAATCCATATAATGATGGTATAGGAATTGTTCATTGTTCACTTTTTACAGTATTTCCCCCCTAAAATGGTATTAATACAATAATATAATACAATTAATACAATATAATACAATTGAGAAAATAACATCTAACGAATTAAAATTAGATGATGACGAATTTTTTTCTTTACATTACAAATTTTTATACAGAACAAGTGAGTTATTATATAATATAAAAGAATTCAAAGGTTAAAACTTTACTTTTATACAAACAGAATAAAGGATTAATACGTTAATTTAGACAAACAATTAAGTTAGACAAAGAATGATATTGTAAAATTTTTAGCAAAATTTTTATTTATTTTTTTTCTGTGGGGAAAATTACATTCATAATGAATAGGTAAAAGGGAAAAATATAAATTTTAAAGTTCATGGATTTTTCAAGGTTAACATGATAGTACAATTCATGAACTAATTTTGTTGACTATTGTAGGTAAAAATAGAATTACGTAATGGATGATGTATAGACCTGTGGTCTAGTGTGTATTTGGGTGTATTAGGTGCAAAGTGTGTATTTTTACAATTTCGAGGGACAGATTAGCTGATAGGATTGTTCAAGTAACTGAATAAATGCATGAGCAAGATATATTAGGAAGCAAAAATGATTAAGACTAAATAGCATAGTTTGCACTTACGTAATGAAATAGTTTTATTGTGATATTCAATGATTTTAGCATAAGGTTTGTATGTATATAGTATATATAGTGTGCATACATGCGTGTGTATGTGTAGGGATTTGGAAGGTTTTTGAATGAACAAAGTTTAAAAATAATGTATAATAATTTAAGATGGGTTTAGGGTTATAAAATCTTTTAAGTTTAAGTCAGTTATTACAGTATTTAATTAAATCAGTTACACGAATTAAGGTAATAAAAAAAGACGTACTTAGACGACCTTACGAGTAATGACAGTAACTCTCACGGTTTTAAAATTGAATTTTGACACACAATTAATTTCGACTACTAAAATCCATAGCCATATACTGTAGTATTCTTAAAAATAAAAAAACACAACTTAACATAAATGGAGGTTATGTTCCATAGTACTAAAGAGGAATTAACCATGGTTGAACCATTTCTCTGGTTGACACGGTTCAACTGGGGTTGGGGGTGTTAAAATAAAATAAAATAAAAGAAAGTTTGGAGTACTACATTCGGGGGAATTGAGTGACTGAGCGGGGGGTATATGTCTGAAATTGACAATTACGTCTTTTTTGTGAGCACTTTGCTCTTTAAAAAAAGATTGCTTGTCACACTACTTAGAACAAAAATTAAAAAAAGTTCAACAAACGGAGGGACGGCATGTTCCTCATATACATTACAATAATTACCAAAATCATTACAAACAATTGTAAAAACGGTTTTGTTACAAATAATAAATTACATGACTATATATTTATATACGTAACAATGCATGAAAAAGAAAAGACAAATCGGTCAATTTCCTTCTCACAAACAAAAAAAAAGTTAAACTAAAGACAAACGGGTCAATTCAGGTTGAATTTAATTCTCTTTTACAACAAAAAAAAAGGTTGAATTAAATTCTCTTGAACAACAAAAAAGGTTGAATTCAATTGACTGCATTGAAAACTGACTTCGGACTCGAAATAAAAATGACTTGGAATAAATCTCTCTGACTTGGAATAAATCTCTCTGACTTGGAATAAATCTCTCTGACTTGGAATAAATCTCTCTGACTTCAAATAAAACTCTCTGACTTCAAATAAAACTCTCTGACTTCAAGTAAAACTCTCTGACTTCAAGTAAAATTCTCTGACTTCAAGTAAAACTCTCTGACTTCAAATAAAACTCTGACTTGAACTCTGTCAAGTATTCTGAAACTTAAACTGTCTAACTTGAACGCTTGACAAGTATTCTGAAACTTAAACTGTCTAACTTGAACGCTTGTCAAGTATTCTGAAACTTAAACTGTCTAACTTGAACGCTTGTCAAGTATTCTGAAACTTAAACTGTCTAACTTGAACGCTTGTCAAGTATCTTGAAACTTAATCTGTCTAACTTGAACGCTTGTCAAGTATCTTGAAACTTAAACTGTCTTGCACTTGAACTGCTATCAAGTGAAGATTAACTGAAAACGGAAAATGACTGCACTTGATCTCTATTCAAGTGGAGACAATTAACCTCTGTTTTGGTTGACCCTCTTGGTGCAACCTTCTGACTTCAAAAACTGACTTCAAAAATGACTTCAAAAATGACTTCAAAAAATTACTTCAAAAAATGACTTCAAAACTGACTTCAAAACTACTTCAAGTATCTTTATAAATCTCTGGGGTTTGGTTGTCCCTTTTGGTTACAACCAACTGAAACTGTCTGAAAACTGAAAATGGAACTTGAAACTGCTTCAAGTAACTCTATAACTCTATAAACTCTCTATAAACTCTCTCTCTCTTAATTTGCAAGTCAATTCAATTCAATAATTTGAAAAAAATTTGCAAACAAAAACATAAAATGTAAACAACATTTCACTCTAATGTACACGAAGGTACGATACTATTATGTTGATACATAAAATAAAATTATTCTATACTGAATATAACAGTGAAAATAACTCTTGAAATTAACTCTTGAAATTAACTCTCTTGAAATTAACTCTCTTGAAATTAACTCTCTTGAAATAACTCCTTGAAATTAACTCTTACTTTTAACTTCTCTTACATTTAACTTCTGTGAAAATTACTGTTTCACTAAAAAAAATGTATCACTAGTGTCTGAAATGTTCACTGTGTTTCTTGTAAATTTTGGTTTGATACTCATTATTAACTGTTAATAATAGTGACTTTTCAAATGTTTACAAATTACTTAAAAAGACAAACTCTGTACTTAACAAAATTTTCCACGGGCGAAATCCTCAGAGACGTGTCCTGAAGACGTGTCTTGCTGGCTACTTCTTCTTGGATGAAAACTAGGCGTGGGGAACTTGGAGTCGTGACACACCGGTTCAAGGGTGGATGTTACGAACTAGAAGTCGTGACACGCCGGTCAAATGGTTTTATCCTGATGCAGGGTAATTTCTATCTTGGCCAAAGAGTGGCCCCTTGTTAAAATCTTCTTGTTAAAATCTTCTTCTACAAATCTTCTTCTACAAATCTTCTTCTACAAATCTTCTTCTAAAAATCTTTTTCTTATCCTGGTATCCTGGTAAAGGGTCGCCACAATTGTTAGACCCCATATCTTCTTCTTCTTCTTATCCTGGCTATGGGTCTGGGGTGTCTCGTATAGACGAGGCGTTCTTGGTTAAGGGGCAAGGGGCCTCTGCCCCCTCCCCCGCAGCGAGGCTGCAGTCCAAAGAAGAGTCTCGATGAAGTGCTATCTTGAAGTGACTTGATGAAGAAGTCCAATGAAGAAGTCTAATGAAGAAGTGCTCTAATTTTACAAGTACATGTATAATATAAACTTAAATGTTTTGGGGGAGGACAGTTGAAGGTTAAATTTCCCCCCCTTTTTTTTTAAACACATGATCAGATGTTTTGAAAGATTTTAACTAAAAATAATATAAAAATAAAAATAAAAACTAATTTGTATTTTTCGCCGAGTCTACATTTATGAAGGCGATATCATTTCGTAATAGTACACATAAGTACAAATTAAGTACACGACTGAGTACGTATTAATTTTGGTTCATTACAATTACGATTACAATTATGGATTACTTCACATTCGCTTATGATTGTTCATTACAGTTCTATTAAAGTACATTCTTACATTATAAATTAAATCATTACATTTAATTACAGTTTCAATGAAGTACATTACGTTATATATTAAATTAAAGTATTACAGTTAATTACAATTTTGGCAATTTGTTAATTGACATATTTAATACTGAAGTAATCTGAATAGAAATACAATTTAAATAATGGAGAGTTCTCCGTTGTTCTATAATTTACAGGGGATTAACAACAATGTTATATATTTATAGTTAACAATAATTACGCCAAATTATGTCAAATATTATTAGAAGAAGGGTTGGTTATTATAGTTTGAAAGTCTAATTAGCCAGCGATGAGGAAAGCGGAGAAACAATACGGTGTACTTTTCATTTGAAAGTACACGGACATTAATGATAACGTAACACATAAGTAACGGAATTTGAATGACAATTAGGTAGAAGTAGTAAGTACAGGTAATGAGAACGTGGATAACTATGTGCCTAAGTAGATAATAACCAGTAGCCTGGCAGAGAACAATATGGTATATTATAATAATATAACATCACATCTTAACGTTATAAATTGGTAGCAGAGGCAAGAGAGAAGAATTCGAATTCAGAGGCTCGCTTTTGACGACGTAATCGGAATTCGAACCTTCGTCTCAGCAATAATAAACAACTTGAGAGAGGTGAAATAATAAAAGAAAATAAAACGTAAAAAGAATACATGTACGTAATCATGATCGTCAATAGACATGTACGACTGCACACAGTAGTGTACACATATCATTCGTCACACAATAGGTTGTGTGCGTAATATAGACACGAGTAAATATAGACTGATAAGTTGATAGGGCATAAGTAGACAATAGGTAGATGAATGAATAAGTAATAAAATTAATAAAGGATAGCGGTCAAGAAAGAACATGAATGTAAGAATGAGTATGGTTGAATAATGAGTATGGTTGAATAATGATATTTATACTACATAACACCACAACATTATTACTAAAGAATTTACCATACATTGAATACGGAAGATGTCCAAATACTAAGAACGTGATTCAGTGTACAAAGTATGGGAAACGTAAAGAGAACAAAGTTATTTTGTGACGTCATAGTGTATAAGTCATTATTAGAAAAGATGAATTAGAGAAATACAGTAATGAATAAAGAAGTATAAATCGAAATTCTATCCAAAACTCGCTTAGGCGATTTCTGGTTTCTTATGTAAAAATGAACATTCAAACATAAAACTATACGAACATAAGTACTGCATGAAGACAATGAATCCATATAATGATGGTATAGGAATTGTTCATTGTTCACTTTTTACATATATATATATATATATATATATATATATAGCCTACAGTATACACAACCTCTTTTATTTATACACCAGCTCTCTCCTCTATACCCCGCGAAGGGGACGGGGTAGGAAGGGGATGGACAGTTGACGAACGACATTAACCTCAATATAACAACTTCATTTTGATTTACTGTATTCATAATTAAACTCTCACTACAATCAGCTTGTATTTCTTCTTCTGAAAATATATTTGGTAATAATTGCCAGTTATTTAGACATTTAATGCTATAAGCTCATTAATTAAGTGATTTAAAAGGATTCCATTAGCATAATAGCAGGAATAAGCAACGCTCTAAGTTGCTTCCACGAGCCACGTTTTGCCTAAAGAAATGAATGCGTTATGGGTCTGTGTTTCCATCGGTGAATATTTTTTATTTTTTTAAGACAATATTAATTCGTCCCCAAGTATAGCGATCAATAATTTTATTGTATATCATTTATTACATTTATACTATCGTGTAAGCAGTGAAATTATCGGTGAATTGATACAATTTTTATAAAACACGAATATAGAAAGTCAAACAAAAGAAGCAATTATCAAGGTTACTTCCACTGGCGCCCGTCTCAACGCAACAAAATTATTGCTCTCCCCCTCTTTTTTCAACTCCTTTCAAATATTTTTTTAATACAAAAAGCTCGAAATCAAAATCAGTGCATTGAGTTACCCCATAATGTAATGCAATATAATAAATTTGGACGGGTGAAGAAATAATATAGGGTAAGGAGTGCGTTTCGAGGAAGGGTCCTTTTATCATAGTTTAAATAATATGAAGAGAAATCTTGATATTTTGGATCTCATACTGTATGTTGTACCTGACTTTTGAAATTTAGTTTTTCGACTGAATTAATGTCAAGTACTTTAACCTTACTCACCCTTGCAAGAGCAGTATTCCCACTTTTTATGTGACAGTTTGTATTAATATATTTTGTGGTAATAATCATATAAAATGATTGTTAGCACAAATCCATTTATACACATTTTCTAAATGCTTGTTTGTTTCAATAATCAGAATGTCTGAGTTATGATGGAAAGAAGTAAGTGTGGTATCATCTGCGTATCGTACACGATTTAATGTGGATGAGAGATAAAAATCGTTAAAATGAATAAGAAAAAATAATGGGCCAAGAATTGATCCTTGTGGGGCTCCACTAGTTAGCATCGCCTTGTCGGATAAATTGTTTTTCAGTCCGATGTACTTACTGATGACGATTTGACAGATGTGATTTAAACCAAGCGGGGATATTGTCTCTTATTCCATATATGTGAGGTTTATTCAATAAGATTTCATGCGAAAGTGTATCAAATGCTTTTTTGACAAGTCGAGTAAGATTAAGGCAGTGTGTTTTTTGCTGTTTAAGATTTGATACACATTTTCTAATAGCATGTTTATGGCATTTTCCGCTGTATGTCCACCTCTAAACCCAAATTGTGTTTTAGTTAAGATATTATATTTGATTAAGAATTTAGTAAGCTTATTGTATAGGATTTTTGGAAATACGTTACTTATGGTTGGCAAATGGCAATATGGAAATAGGGCGATAAATGGATGGAGTGTTTGGGGTTCCCGACTTAAATACAGAGCCTTACTCTGCTTTCCTGTAGACTGCCACGGAATATACCTAGTGTTACTGATTCATTCATTAACTTACTGAGTGGTATTGCAATTTCATCAAATACTAATTTGTATATATTTACCGGGATCGTATTGATTTAGAATCTTTAATTTACAATTTTTTTTTTGCTAGTGAGATATCGTACAGAAGGATTGGTTCAAAGAAAGATGAGTTTGGATTTGGTTGTGGCATGTATTGTCGGTAGTGAGTTACTGCAATTGGGGTCGAGGCTGCAGTATTGGAGCCGATATTTGCAAAGAAGTTTAATAAATTGGCTTTATCTTTGGGGTCACT
The DNA here is from genome assembly GCA_023014485.1 of Bathynomus jamesi. Classification (NCBI taxonomy): domain Eukaryota; kingdom Metazoa; phylum Arthropoda; class Malacostraca; order Isopoda; family Cirolanidae; genus Bathynomus; species Bathynomus jamesi. Next base: position 138,252 of record JAJOZX010000986.1, on the reverse strand, counting down.
GTAAGAATTTCCGCCTTGTGTGAGAGAGAGAATAAGGGATTTGTTTTACTTTCTTTGTGTTAATTAACTCTTTCAGAGTGTTCCATAGCTTTTTTGAACTGGATTTTTGTTCATCAATTTTTTTAACAATAATGATCTGCTTTTGCTTTTTTAATTACTGCTTTAAATCTGTTACAATTATTTTTTATGTCTGTTCGAAAATATATCAGTTTTCTTAATTTAAAGAGAGTATGCTCGCGTTTAATACTCACAGTGAGTGCTGGTGAAATCCATTGGTTGTTATATTTAGGTTTAGATATTACTTTTGATTTAAGAGGAAACTTTATGTTGAATATATCTATTAGTGTCGGAGAATGCTTGAATTTTTCTTCCAATGTGATGATTATTTTCGATTATCCTAATCCAGTCAAAAGCTATAAATCCAATATTTATATAGAGTTTTTCAAAATAACTTACATTCCGAGAATCCTGGGGCTTGGCATCCCATGGTTGCGGTACGTGACGATATTTTGTGTATCTAGCCTGAAACGTGACCTGGATGCTTCCTCCTTTAGTTAAATAATCAAGACTCCTTCATTAACTTTACTTTGGAAGTGGAACGAAACAACTCAATCCCGTTTTTGGATCTGCGTGTACATTGGGAAAGCCCAGGTTTTAAGTTTAGTATCTATCGGAAACAAGAAACAATTTGTCCTACGTAGACTTTTACTCCGGATATGACACCCCCATCAAGAAAGCTATATTTTCTTCAACGTTTCTCCGAGCTCTTAGAATCGCCATTCCGGAATACATGGATGCTGACTTAGAAAAAATCAACAATATTGGAAGTGATTTGTGTTACCCATCTGCTTTTTTGGAATCTTGTCTTAACAAGACAAAACAAACTTTCTCTCGTGTGAATAGTAGCCCTTGCACTTTGCCGAAGAATATTTTAGTACTTCCATTTTTCACAGGCTTTTTAGGCATTGCTAATATACTTAAACTTTTGAACATTAATGTAGTATTTTCATATGACAATATTGTGAAAAATATCACAGTAAAGAATAGTCCTACTAATAATTCAGGCATTATCTATAAAATTGGTTGTAAACAATGTGATTCCTTTTACACTGGACAGACGGGAAAGGATTTAAACACGCGTGTAAAACAGCATCAATATTCACTTAGAACGGGACAGTCGTCCGGTGCCCTTTTTGTCCTTTTGTCAGAGTTATCCCATTGTATTGATTGGAATAATGCTTCAGTTTTGTTTCACTCAAGCAACATTGTTAATAGAAATATTCTTGAATCTGCCATTATTCAATTTACAAACAATTTCAACATTAGCCAGGTCCTTTTTTCGCTTGATCCTGTTGTTTTGAATTAATCCAGAACGGATTTAGACAAGAAGGGCAAGGTGCTAAAACTCTGGTAGCTTTTCCATATAAATTTGTATGCTCCTCCTACAGTATTTTTATGCACCAATCATATTATCTTTTTTTTTTTTTTTTCTTTGTGACCTGTATATAGTTTCGAACTTGTCAGTAATTTCAATGTTCATGAAGATGTCATTAGACGGAAGCGCTTGATTTTTCGTTCGTGTTTATTTTCATCATCATATACATATATATACATATATATATGTATATGTATGTATATACATATATATATATATATATATATATATATATATATATATATGAAAATTATTTCACGAAAGTAACACGTGAAAAATACTTATGATAAGGATGTCATTAGACGAGGATGTCATTAGACGAAAGCGCTTGAGCACCATTCTGTGTTTCCTCTCCTTCGTGGTTCTTTTCATATATATATATATATATATATATATATATATATATATATATATATGATGAAAAGAATGACATCCTCCGGAACACTGAAGTAAATAAAGAGTTCAAGACTATATATAGGTTACAAAAAAAAAATATATAATATATATATATATATATAGTAAATATCGAAATAAAAATTGTGAGGAGTATACAAATTTGTAAGAAAAACTACCAATTTTAGCACTTTGCCCGAATTCAACACAAGATCAAATGGATTGTTTACAACCAATTTTATAGATAATGCCTGAATGATATATAGGTCACAAAAAAATAAAAAAATAAAAAAAAATAAATTGAAAAATAAAAATTGTAAGAGGAGCATACAAATTTATAAGGGAAAATTACCAAAGGTTTAGCACTCTGCCCTTCTTGTCTAAATCCGTTCTGAACGAATCCAAAACAACGGGATCGAGTTGAAAAAGACCTTTGCTCATGTTAAAGTTATTTGTAAGTTGAATAATAGCAGACTCAAGAATATTTCTATTAACAATGTTGCTAGAGTGATACAAAACTGAAGCATTATTCTAATCAATGCAATGGGATAACTCTGATAAATGGACAAAAAGGGCACTGAACGACTGTCCCGTTCTAACGGAATATTGATGCTGTTTTACACGCGTGTGCAAATTCTTTCCCGTCTGATCAATGTATCATAAAAGGAATCACATTGTTCACAACCAATTTTATAGATAATGCCTGAATTATTGGTAGGGCTATTTTTTACTATGATATTTTTCACAATATTGTTATATGAAAATACTACATTAATATCCAAAAGTTTAAGTACATTAGCAATGCCTAAAAAGCCCTGGAAAAGTGGAAGTACTAAAATATTCTTTGACAAAGTGCGAGTGTTATTATTCACACGATAGAAGGTTCGTTTTGCCTTGTTAAGACAAGATTCCATAAACGCAGGTGGGTAGCACAGATCACTTCCAATACCGTTGATTTTTTACAATTCGGCATCGATGTATTCAGGACTGGCGATCCTAAGAGCGCGGAGAAACATTGAAGAAAATATGGCCTTCTTAATGGGGGTGTCATGTCCAGAGTAAAAGTGTACGTAGGACAAATTGTTTGTTTTTTTCCGATAGATACTAAACTTAAAACCTGGGCTTTCCCTATGTACACGCACATCCAAAAACGGGATTGAGTTGTCTTGTTCCACTTCTAAAGTAAACTTAATGGAGGGGACTTGATCATTTAACTGGACATGACACCCCCATTAAGAAGGCCATTTTCTTCAATATTTTTCCGCGCTCTTAGGATCGCCAGTCCGGAATACAGCGATGCCGAATTGTAAAAAATCAACGGTATTGGAAGTGATCTGTGCTACCCACCTGCGTTTATGGAATCTTGTCTTAACAAGGCAAAACGAACCTTCTATCGTGTGAATAATAACACTCGCACTTTGTCAAAGAATATTTGAGTACTTCCATTTTTCCCGGGCTTTTTAGGCATTGCTAATGTACTTAAACTTTTGGATATTAATGTAGTATTTTCATATAACAATATTGTGAAAAATATCATAGTAAAAAATAGCCCTACCAATAATTCAGGCATTATCTATAAAATTGGTTGTGAACAATGTGATTCCTTTTATGATACATTGGTCAGACGGGAAATAATTTGCACAAGCGTGTAAAACAGCATCAATATTCCGTTAGAACGGGACAGTCGTTCAGTGCCCTTTTTGTCCATTTATCAGAGTTATCCCATTGCATTGATTAGAATAATGCTTCAGTTTGGTTTCACTCTAGCAACATTGTTAATAGAAATATTCTTGAGTCTGCTATTATCCAACTTACAAATAACTTTAACATGAGCAAAGGTCTTTTTCAACTCGATCCCGTTATTTTGAATTCGTTCAGAATGGATTTAGACAAGAAGGGCAGAGTGCTAAACCTTTGGTAATTTTCCCTTATAAATTTGTATGCTCCTCTTACAATTTTTATTTTTCAATTTATTTTTATTTTTTATTTTTATTTTTTTTGTGACCTATATATCATTCAGGCATTATCTATAAAATTGGTTGTAAACAATCCATTTGATCTTGTGTTGAAATCGGGCAAAGTGCTAAAATTGGTAGTTTTTCTTACAAATTTGTATGCTCCTCCCACAATTTTTACTTCTATATTTACTATATATATATATATTTTTTTTTTGTAACCTATATATAGTCTTGAACTCTTTATTTACTTCATTGTTCCTGAGGATGTCATTAGACGAAAGCGCTTGAGCACCACTCTGTGTTTCCTTCGTGGTTTTATTCATCATAAATATTTTGCACGTGTTACTTTCATGAAAGAATTTTCATATATATATATATATATATATATATATATATATAGAGAGAGAGAGAGAGAGAGAGAGAGAGAGAGAGAGAGAGAGAGAGAGAGATTCAGAAATTTCTTGTGGTCGAAAATACGGTCTTGAAAACTTGTTTTTGGAATAAAGTGAGTAAAACAGAAGATAATAGGTACTTCTTTTAGAAGAATCCTGCACAAAGGTTTTATTTTTTATAATGAAACATTTTTATGCCGTATTTTGAATGTTCCGTAGGCATAATACGAATTTTTTTTTCCCTGGTTAATAGATAAAGTAGACGTTTTTGCATATACTGATACCAAGAAATTTGATCATCTATTTTGTTATATCTTTGACACGATGAAATTATCCCGTTTAACGCTTCTTAAATTACGTACTTTGCGAGTATCGTTACGGAAACGAGTAGTCATTCATTGATACCTCTAATTAATTATACGAGAAGACAATTATTGTATACGATTACATCTTTACTATATTCTATTCATAATTGGTTTTTTAGTAAAAAAAATTATATTGATATTATTTCTTTTTTAGAAATTATTTTATGAAATTTTCTTGAAAATCTTCAACAAACCTCAGAAAGTTACAAAATTATAAAACTTTTGTAATAATTGTTCGCGGGAAATTTTGCACATTTACAATATTACATCGTAACAATTTCAGTTATTTTCTATACAGAATTATGAAGCCTTTTACGTTTTATATTGCGCAAAATATTTTAACCTAATTATACTCGTACAATGCAATGTAAAATAGCTAAAAATTAAACAAATAAAAATTTTAAAATTACAAAATACATTTTGTAATAATGTCTTAAAGGTATTAATTAATCTTTTATTAAAGCTTTTTTTTACCTTTGAAATAATTAAGGATTATTTTCACAAAAGTTTCGAATTTCACCTTTTATGAATTCGTTTCATGACCAACCACGGAACAAAAATTGTTTTGGAATATCAAAATAAAAATTTTTGTCAAAGACAAACTTCAAAAGGCGAATGAAAACTAAAGTTAATTGACAGTTATAACTGTTTCCTTGCCGCAGTTAGAAATTTGATAAAATATCACGGTAAAAAATAACCGGAAATTGAGATTTTACCGAACGAGAAAGAGTAAACATTTTAGTGAACGGTTAAAACAAATAAACTTTACCCCAAAAGATTATACTTATGATCAGTGGTGGGCACCGTTAACCAAAAAGTTAACTTCGATAACGATAATCCGTTAACCCCAATTTTTAATTCCGATGACGATAATCCGATAATTTTACTACAAAGTTAACGGAAGTTAAATGTACTGATTACATGTTTTGAAACCCGTTACCCTTGTAACCATTAACTAAATTTTAATTTACCAGAGAATTATTATGGCGGGAACTGAAGGTAAAATTAAATTTTAGGCACATTTATTAAAGACTATGACACAATGTGCTGGTTGCCCTTCAGAAAGACCAACTTCTCAAAGTTAGGCCCAACTGCCAGTCTTGACCTCTTGGGCCTCAGGATGTCCTTGCCGAGAGAGAAGAGTCGTTCCACTGCGGCAGAGGACGGAATTGGCGTATTGTACTTCAGGAAGAGGTTGATGAAGATCTGCTCCCCATGAAGTCAGAGTCGGCCATGTCTACCTTCCCATCAGTGTCCAGCCAAGTGTCGACAAGTCTCTTGGCCTTCAGTGAATAAAAACTATTATTCAAATTTTACATACTATATATACTTTTTAGAGATTTACTAACGCAGTGTAAAAATACTTATTCATTAGTCATTACTATAAATTAATTTTTCTCAACCGTACATTTTACCATACGTATCTCCATACGTATTAATATATATATAATATTACAGGACTTTTACTAACGTTAAAAGAACCTCTTACCTTCAATAAAAAGCGCACAACCTCCCCTTGCGAGATCTGGAAGCAGACTGAAGTTATGGCGGTTTGAATTCATTCGCGGAGCGGTGATCTTCCGTGAATGACTCCTCGCAGTTACAGTAACGTGTTAACGAACTTTAACAGACTAAATATCGAGTTATCGGAAGTTAACTGGTCCGATAACGATAAATGGAAATTAACTTCCGTTAATAGTCCGTTAAAAAAAGTTAACTTCGTTAATTAACTGTTATCGGATTAACGCTTTAGTGCCAAACACTGCTTATGATATTTACACGGAAAGGGCCAATGCTCGTAATTTTTCATTGTTGGTAATATATAAACGAGTAGCGTTCATACACCATCTGTTTTAATGACTAATCATGAAAATGTCAAATTTTACACCGAGTGAAAAATTATGAAATCGTGTCTCCGCTTAGTACTGAAGTTTAACACTGAGCGGCTAATAATAATTATCAGTAAATATGTTTTATACTCGAAGGTGTGTGTGTCATTGTGAAAAGAAACGCTTAGTTTAATTTTAAATATTTCGTCTATTTCTGATGACGCAATTATTCATTAATTAAGTACGAGACCAAACTCAATTTCCTTCCTCGTTGCCATGGTAACGGATTACAGACGACGCGCAGTTCGAACTCTGGTTAAGAATGAATTGATATAGTAACTGTTGAGGCCTTTTCATTTTCTTTTTTTAAATAAATTTTACCCATCTCATCTGTTCCCCTTTCATTGTCGGTCTGTTCGATCGCAAATCAAAATCTCAAAACTAAATTACAGACATCCTCAATTATAAATACTTACAAAGAGAAAAAAAAAAAAGTTAAATTTAATAAAGATTTTAAAATTGAACGTAACAAATTTAATTTGAAAATTTATGTGGAATAAATTTCAATTTATTAGTGAATGCACCATATTATTATTGGGTACATTTTTAATTATTCAAATATTTCTTATTTATTAACTTTAATTTGTAACGCCAAATTACCAATTTTTATAATTCAATTTTTATATTATATATATATATATTATATAATATATATATTATTAGTGGTGGACTGGATGTCAGTTTTTCAACATCTGCGGATGCGGATGAGGATGCGGATCTTTAATTTCAATATCCGCGGATGCGGATATTTAGTTAATCTATCAATATAATATAGAATTATGAATATATGTCATAATTTTTCAAATTTCGTGATATTACTATTATGGCAGGCAATGTATAAGAATTAAAATTAATATTAATGTTTTCATTATAATAAAAATAATAACTTTCTCAAGAGTTTCAGCCACAGAAAATTCAATGAAACAAGTTTCATTCAATTTTCTGTGTTACCAGGTATTTATATTTTGAGCTTTATATATTTGTTTGTTCATTAATAACACCGGTCTGCATGAAAATCGATTTCTTTATTTTGAGTTGTGATTCTGAAGCAGTTCGCTGCACTGAATTCAAAAATGCTACCAGTTTTTTTTATATCACCCACAGTTTTAAAGTTAATAGCAAAACAATTTTGGGGCATTTTGTAAGTTTTTACCTTTTTTATCTTTAATTAATTTCGTTTTTTCATATTTTTCAGATAGATAATTCTAACATTACGTCTTTAAAATTTTAATAATGGCTTCTAGAGGATGTACCCATAGTCCAGACATATTTTGTTATATTTGTGGTCGGTATGTTGTTGTAAAACAAAGGACAAATGTAACGACCTTCATTAAGAGAGCTTATCATGCTTATTTTGGAATTAAATTAGGAGATCAAGACAAAAGTTGGGCTCCACACAAGGTTTGTCTTACGTGTGTTGCGGCACTAAGAAATTGGAGCAAAGGTAAAAAGAAAAGTTTGCCATTTGGGGTCCCTATGGTATGGCGCGAGCCTAGAAACCATACCGACGACTGCTACTTCTGTTCTTGGAATGTTAAAAGTTATAATGCAAAGAATAAAGAGAGCCTTCAATACCCAAGTCTTCCATCTGCAATAAGGCCGGTATCCCATGGTCCAGAAGTTCCTATTCCCCGCCCACCCGAGAGTCTGGATCAATAGAATTCAGATTCTGATTCAGCTCCAAATCCAGAAAATGATGAAGTTTATGAACAGCCAACAGCTGACCGAGATCCTAAACCATTAACCCAAGCCGAACTAAATGACTTAGTCAGGGATTTGAATCTGCCTAAGGACTCTGCAGAACTTTTGGGGTCTAGATTGCAGGAGAACAATTTATTGGCATCCGACACATACTTCAATTGGTACAAGTAAAGAAGGTAAATATATTTTGTTTGGTTCAGTTATTTTTTCATTCTTTCATAAACAAGCAATATGCTTGTCCAAGAGCTAGGAGCTATTTAATTCTGCTTCAATTAGGTTTTACTCTATCACCTAAAGATTTCGTGCTACAAGGGGTGTTGTAATACCTCATCTGTCCCCAAATGTTAACCACCCATTGATGGGAGAGGAGAGAGTATTTTGCTGGGAACGGGACTGGTTGTTATTTATATTTACCCAACATTATTATGTAAGCGTTACTGTAGTCTATAACAACAAAATTTATGGTTTAGCATGTGCAATTCAATGTTGGTCTCGATAAGATGGTTCACATTTGGGGATAAATGGGGGATATATGACACCCTGTAGTAAGAAAACCATACGTGATAGGGAAAAACTAACTATATTTTTGAGATCAGCGCACTCAAATTATATAGAATCACCAACTAGTTTGTAAAAATCGATAGACAAGTTCAAATGTGAACTGGTGTAATTAATACTTTACATGAAATGTGCATGACTGGGCCTTATAAACTACTTTATAAGCTAATTTAATTGTAAATTGCATAATTTATTAGAGGTAATATCCGCATAACATCCGCAGTCAGAAGTGCGGATGCGGATGTTAAAAATGATGCGGATGCAGATATCCGGTCCACCACTAATATATATACATATCGCGTGTATATATAATATATATGATGAATAAACCACGAAGGAAAGGAAACACAAAATGGTGCTCAAGCGCTTTCGTCTAATGACATCCTCAGGAACACTGAGGATGTCATTAGACGAAAGCGCTTGAGCACCATTTTGTGTTTCCTTTCCTTCGTGGTTTTATTCATCATAAATATTTTTCACGTGTTACCTTCGTGAAATAATTTTCATATATATATATATATATATATATATATATTAGGCCGGGTGGAAAATGGGAATTTTTTTATTTCTTAAATAGTACACTACCTGAGAAGTTTCATTTTATCATCTTAAAATATTAAAATATCAAGCATGTGCTACCCCTGCTACCCCTGGCACATACTCCCCCCCCCCTTTTTTTACCCTCATATTTGCATATATTTAAATGGGAAAAGATGTTATTTCTTAAAAAGTACACTATGTGAGAAGGTTTTTTTTATCACTTTAACAAAATATTAAAAAATCAAGCATGTGCTACCCTACTACCCCTATCACATGCCCCTCCTCCCTTTTTTACTTTCATATTTGCATATGTTTAATGTTCTTTATGTTACATGATAAGTTGTTTGTTTAATGCTTGATATTTTTATGTTTCAGATAAATAGAAATAATTTTTCAGATAAATAGAAATAATTTGCATTTGCTTTAATTATAATATGAATTATCATAAATTATAAATTACATATAATTTGATTTTACTTCTGAATATAAACTATGACTAATAGAAGCAAGTCCTCAAATGCAGCCTTTGGATATCCTACGGAATTCCCAGCAGCCATAACTCCTTCAAAAGCAGATGTTGTGAGATACTACCTTTTTGTGCGCCTTCGTGAAGAAGCTAAATCAAAAGGATCAGCAACTGCTAATGATTGTTATAGGGTTGTTGTTGTAAAAGATATTGAAGACATTTGGATGAAATTTTCTTTTCCTACGATCGTCAAAGGTATCTATCTTAAAGTCAGTGACTAATAGAAGAAGCCTCAAAATTGAACAAGGTGCCGTTACATCGAAGAAATGAAAGTTTTGCCTTAAAAGTAGCTCAGTATGATGAAAATGTCTGATATATCTTCTTGTGAATGCTATGATAAGGGAATTGAAAGGAAATCTTGCAGGTGTAAGGATAAAATGACAATGGCAGAATGGGAGTCTTTTGTGGGTCAAAAACAAAGAAAATATCAGTTAGGACCAATTGATCGCATAGCTAGTTCGACAAAGAAGATATCTTTAGCAAGAGCCCAAGAAGCACAAAACTGTCAACTAAAAGCACAAGAAGAAATGACTGAAGCCACCAATGTTTTACCATCGGAATTTATAGAAAATACCGAAGAAGACATGGATGTAGATTCAGAGAGTCAGGATGTAGATTATGAGGCCGATTTAGAATTGACTGAGAATATTCACAACAGTCACTCCTATAAAAACTTAACATTAACAGCAGATCGTTATCGTGTAAGTTGTAGAGCTGCAGCTGCAATAGTCAATGCAGCTTTAAAAGATATGGGGATTCTTAACCACACCAACATGCTTGACAGAAAGAAATTAGAAAGAGAAAGAAATCGCGTGGGTGAAACAAATAGTTTTAGGTCTAAATCCGAAAATCTGAAGATAGAGTGCCTTGGATTTAATGGAAGGAAAGATAACACATTAACTAAAAGTGGAAAGGTAAAAGAAGAACACTGTGTTATTGTGAAAGAACCTGGAAACATCTATGTAGACCATGTCACACCAGATAATGAACTACTCGCTGCATAGCAGAAGAGTTGATAACTATTATTACAGACTCGAACAGCACAGATACTATCAAAGCTTTACTCTGTGATGGTACTCTTGTAAATACAGAAAAAATTGGTGGAGCCATAAAACTGGTTGAAATTGAATAAACTGAAACAGATTTAACAAAATTGGAGGTAGTTAAATATTCTTGCGTAAAGGGAAACATTAAAGAAATTCCAGCAAATGTTGTGAAGGAGCTAAGCAGTGATCAAAGATATCGCTATGATATGTGTCTGGCAGTGCAAACTGGTGACACTTCTCAAGATCTGTCCACTCGATCCCCAGGTACTCTTCACCATGCTCGCTGGCTAACTTTAGCCAACAGGGTCCTTCGATTATATATCTCAACGCCAAATCCCGATAAAAACCTTCAAGATATAGTCAAGATTATTATGCAGTTCTATGCTCCAGGGTGGTTTTGGATAAAATCTCATCCTAATGCAACTGATGGTGCATATAACTTTTGGCATTTAATGTGCTTGCTTCGAAATTTAGATGAACAACATAGATCAATCATAGAACCAGTATTAAAGAATAACGCGTACTTTGCCCACCCAGAAAATATATTCATATCAATGGTAACTGACAAGAGACTAGAAATTAGGGAGCAAGCTATTCAGAAAATCATTCTTTCAAGAACAGGATTTTCAGGTACCAGAAACTTTGAGTTGCCTCGAACCCTCAATTTCCAATCTACTGACTACACACCGAGATGATCGATTGGCAAAAAGAGATCATTACTCCTCCACCGCTGCTAAACAATTTTAGCGACGATGAGCTACTACAGGTTCGATGTAAGCCACTGGAGATAGCTTCTTTTCCATGCCACAGTCAAAGTGTGGAAAGGGCAGTGAACCTAGTAACAAAGGCATGTCAGGAAAGAATAGGATATGACAACCGTCAAAAGTTTATCTTAAACTCATTAGAATCAAGGCAAAAACTGCCCAAGTTTGAATGGAATGCCCAATGGAATGAGTAATAAACATATGAAATAAAATTTCCTAATGATATTGAAAATTTCTTCCCTTTTGATGTGATAAGGAACAATGAAAAAGTGAATTGAATTTTAGCACATTTATTATGCCTCTAATTTTTTCTTCTGAATATATTGTTGTACTTAATTAATTTTCCTAATACTGTACATTATTAAATAAAATATTAAACGTTATTAAAAATTTATGACATCAAAAACCCTGAATGTAGAGTAAGTCTCGTATAAATGGAATATTCTTCAATATAGGTCAAAAAGTGAAAAATTGTGCCAGGGGTAGGAGGGTTTAAACAGTGAAAATAATTTATGAGGGGTTCCTGTGTTCCATTCAAACCCCTCACAATATGTACCTTTTCAATATAAAATTTCGACCCGGCTTAATATATCTGAATACACGAAAAGCCTTGGAATTATTTTTGTTTTCCTTGTGGATTTGCATCATATATATATATATATATATATATATATATATATATATATATTAGTGGTGGACCGGATGTCAGTTTTCAACATCTGCGGATGCGGATTTTTAATTTCAATATCCGCGGATGCGGATATTTAGTTAATCTATCAATATAATGCAGAATTATGATATAAGACATAATTTTTCAAGTTTCGTGATATTACTATTATGGCAGGCAATGCATAAGAATTAAAATTAATATTAATGTTTTCATTATGATAAAAATAATAACTTTCTCAAGAGTTTCAGCCACAGAAAATTCAATGAAACAAGTTTCATTCAATTTTCTGTGTTACCGGGTATTTATATTTTGAGCTTTATATATTTGTTTGTTCATTAATAATTAATACTTTACATGAAATGTGCATGACTGGGCCTTATAAGCTACTTTATAAGCTAATTTAATTGTAAATTGCATAATTTATTAGAGGAAATATCCGCATAACATCCGCAGTCAGAAGTGCGGATGCGGATATCCGGTCCACCACTAACATATATATATATATATATATATAACGTAAAGAACGACGCTTGTATAGGAGATATTCCGCGCAAGACGAGAGAGAGAGAACGAAACAAATGAAAAAATGAGGTAACCACCCGGGTGGTTACCTCATTTTTTCATTTGTTTCGTTCTCTCTCTCTCGTCTTGCGCGGAATATCTCCTATACAAGCGTCGTTCTTTACGTTATTTATACTGCGTGTTCTTTGCAGTTGAATGTGTATATATATATATATATATGGGAATGAACTCAGAATGGTTTCCTGAGGTTTTTTATGATACACACAGACTATGCATGGAACAAGGAACTCTTCTAGGAAAATTAAATCCACTATAGTCCGAATAAGTAATGGTAAATGACAAAACTATAGTTTTTTCCTGTCCCAAAGTTGGATCCTATCTGGTTTGCAGATAGCTGGTGAGGGAAGCTATATTTTTGGGACCTTTTTGCGAGTGACCCGTTGCCCACGTCGGGCTAGCATCATGAAAAAGAAAAAACTATAGTATTTGTCATTTACCATTACTTATTCGGACTATAGTGGATTTAATTTTCCTAGAAGAGTTCCTTGTTCCATGCACGGTCTGTGTGTATCATAAAAAACCTCAGGAAACCATTCTGAGTTCATTCCCACACATATATATATATATATATATATACTGTGTATATATATATATATATATATATAAGGTGTATATGTATATGTATATATATTATTATATATATGTATATGTATATGTATATATATTATTATATATATATATATAATATATATGTATATATATATATATATATATATATATATATATATATATATATCCCCGCAAGGGGGTTCTAAGCTCGTGCTCTTGAGTGCTCTTTGTGCTCGTTTGTACGTGCTTGTTCCTGGAGGTTTCACGTGCGCCCTCCCGGTCCTAGCACCAAGGATGATGGGGCTCGACCCTGCAGTCCTTGTCATCCTTGGTCTTTTTCCACTTCGACTGTCCCCTCCACCCTTTCTTTTTCCTCTGTCTTTCCTCTCACTTTTTCTTTGTTTTTCCGCTGAGATATGCCCTTTAAATAGAGGCGAATCGGTTCTTCCTAAAAAAAAAAAAAAAAAAAAAAATATATATATATATAGGTGCTGGTTAAGTGTGCGGTCTACCTACGATTGGTTAGATTTAATCATGATATTTTCGTTAAAACTAACGAAAATATCATGACTAAACCTAACCAATCGTCAGGGGCGATTGACAATGGGATGTAAACAAACAATTAGTAAACAAGATAGGAAGCTATAATTAAAAGGTAGACCGCCGAATCGTAGGTAGACCGCATACTTAACCAGCACCTATATATATACATATATATATATATATATATATATATATATATATATATATATATATATATATATAGTGTATATATGTTATATATACAGGGTGGGCCGTAAGTTTCCATACATAGGAAAAATAAACATTTTTTTATGGACAACCATTTTTATTTATATAATATGCTCTACATGGTTGCCATTGTTTTGAAAACACATTTCAATACGTGTTCCCCAGTGTTGATGAACACGCATTAGCACAGTTGACGTTATGCTTGTAATGGCGTTGGTGATACGTTCCTTTAGATGATTTATGTCTCGTATCTTTTCCTGATACACCATGGCCTTCAAGTGCCCCCAAAGATAGAAATCAAGGGGGTGAGATCTGGGGATCTGGGAGGCCACTCCACAGGACCACGCCGACCAATCCAAGCATCCGGAAACTGCTAATCCAAATACCGACGCACGTGAAGACCATAATTTAAATTTTCCTATGTATGGAAACTTACGGCCCACCCTGTATATATAGGTATATATATATATATATATATATATATATATATATATATATATATATACAGTGTGTATATATATATATATATATATAAAATGCAAATTCACAATGAAAAAGAAAAATGATTCCAAAGCCTTTCGTGTATTCAGAAGTACACCGCGTCAGGGAGAAGGAAATCATGCAAAATATGAACATTGACAATAAGATTCTTTAAATTACTGCTATTGAGACAGTGATCAATCCATCTAGTGCCACCATTCATATCTACAGATCTACAAAGGCTAAGGCTAATAAAAACCCCAAGATTCACTCTAAGGTTAACCCGAGAGAAAGAAGAGAGTAGAGGGTTAAAAGAAGCGAATAAGGGGTTAAGTAAGTAGCAAAACCTATCATTCGTGGGTTAACATTCATTCAGAAAAGAGAGAGAAAGACTCACCATCATCATCCGCCGGACACTGCCGACAAGTCGGAAAAATAGTCGAAGAGAATAGGAAAGGGGTGAAAGATGAAAAGAAGTAAAACGCTTACAAACAATGCAAACACAGTCTTAACTCAAACACTGTCATACCATACAAACTACAGACATGCAAGTAAAGAAATGATAAGAAAAGAGAAAAGAAAAAAATGAAGAGTAGAAAAAAAAGTGGGTTAGTTTACGTTATGAGCCACATCAAAGTTCGTGTTCGTCAATTTTTTTTTTCATATAATTTTGTTGCTGGAATATCACACACTGGCATGTCACAAACTGGCATTAATCGTCAACAGACTCAAACCTCGACCATTACCCCCAGAGCTCCTGTTGCTAATTGTTTTATTATTTTAAACGACATTAATATTTTTTATTAATTACTTTAAATGTAAAAAAGTGTTTAGCGATGTTAGAAATGAA
This sequence comes from Bathynomus jamesi, assembly GCA_023014485.1. Lineage (NCBI taxonomy): Eukaryota > Metazoa > Arthropoda > Malacostraca > Isopoda > Cirolanidae > Bathynomus > Bathynomus jamesi. The sequence goes on along the minus strand of JAJOZX010000986.1, from coordinate 122,804 downwards.
ACGTTTACCACGTAATTTAAATCCGTCATTACGAGTATTGCTATTATCGAACATGAACAATTTATCAAAATCTACGTTATCGATTTTATTAACGATTTGGAAACCTCAATAAGCTCCCACCTTAATCTCCTAGTTTCGAGTGAATGCAAGTCTAACTCTTTAATCCTATCTTCATAAGACTTGTTGCGTAGTGGCGGAATTAGTTTCGTTGTGAGTCGCTGAACCCTTTCCAACCTATCAATATCTTCACGCAAATACGGGCACCAAAACTGAACGGCATATTCTAAGTGAGGCCTGACTAGGGACTTGTAAAGGGGCAATATAATATTTTTCGATTTAATTTCTTAATTACGTGCTATGAAGCCTAACATCCTATTAGCTTTTGCGCAAGAATCCAGGCACTAGTTTCTAAGTTTTAAATCCTGAGATACGCGTACGCCTAAATCTACTTCCTCGTCAACGCTCGCCAACTGTCCACCATCCATCGTGTACGTGTAATTATTGTTACGAGAACCTATATGCAAAACTTTATATTTGTCTACGTTAAATTGCATCTTCCACTTATCCGTCCACTCCATAATCCTATTTACATCGTCTTGGAGCCTATTTCTATCTTCCACGTTAAGAACTTTACCACCTATTTTAGTATCATCCGCGAATTTTGACACGTTACTGGTCAAGCCTACATCTATGTCGTTAATGTAAATTACGAATAGCAATGGGCCTAACACTGAACCCTGAGGGACACCGCTAACTACATCCAACCACCCCTGTTCACTACCATTAACAACGACCCTCTGATTTCTGGCACGAAGCCATTCCTCTAACCAGTTAGCTACCTGACCGCGTATACCTTGCGCTTTAGCCTTCGCAATTAATCTTCTATGCGGAACTGTATCGAACTCTTTTTTAAAGTCTAAATAAATAACGTCAGCCGCTCTATGCTATCGTATTCGCGTAGTATTTCGTTATAAAACTCTAACAAAATAGTTAAACAAGATCTATGGCGTCGAAACCCATGCTGACTACTATTAATCAAATCGCGCCCTTCTTAGTGATCGATGATACGATCTCTAACTACAGATTCCAAAAGTTTACCGACAGTTGACGTTAAGCTAATAGGTATATAATTGCTAGCTACTGTGCGGTCGCCTTTTTTAAAAATGGGCGTAACGTTAGCTAATTTGAAGTCTTCAGGAACAATCCCCGTTTCCAGTGACTTATTAAAAATTTTCGTTAAGGGGCCCACGATAACGTCCTTCAAATCTTTCAAATGTCTAGAATAAAGCGAGGCAGGGCCTGGAGCATTGCTAACATTTAGCTTATTGATAAAATGCGCAATCTCACCTTCGTAAACAGTTATTTCATTCAAAATAGTCTCGCTTCTAAATGGAACGATATTGTCCACGTCGGGGACATTATTTACATCTTCTACGGTAAAAACTGTCGCAAAAAAGTTGTTAAAAGTAACCGCCATCGCCTGAGCGTCAAAAGCCAAAGCGCCGTTAGCGACCACTAGAGGTCCTATGCTATCTTTTATCGACTTACGATTATTGTAGTCAAAAAACTTTTTCGGATTATGTTTACTCTCCGCAGCTACAGGTATCTCAAAATTACGCTTAGCATTCCTAACTGATCTTTTAACCTGATGTCTAAGCTCGATATATCTATTAAAGTTAGTTACCGTGCCATTGCGCTTATTAAGTCTATGCGCTCTGTTATGCTCGTTTATGAACTCGCCTATTTCCCTAGTCCACCACTTGGGCCTACCATGATTACTAGTGCGCTTGGGCCTACGAGGAATAAACTCCCTTTCGATATTCAAAAAACTTTCTTTAAACGCCTCCCAATGAAAATTTGCGTCATTACCCATAAATAAATTATCCCAGTCCACTACTCTCATCCTATCCGCAAAACTATCAAAATTAGCCCTACGAAAATCAGGGACTTCTATTACGTTACTATCCTTACTGTCAATAGCTTAAACCTAATAATTTGGTGATCACTACTTCCCAGACTCTCGCCTACTTTCAAACCTTCGACTATATTTTCGTCTTTCGTCTAAAACAGTGGTTCTTAACCTTTTTCGTATCATTTCCCCCTTCGACCAGTTCGCCCTATCCGATTTCCCCCTCCATTAGGATACGGAAAAAAGTAGCCTCGAAGACAAAATTTAATAACATTAGCAGACTTATAATGCACACTAATTATATGATCACCAAACAAAATTCTGCCGTAAATCCCCCCTGGATTCCTGAAATTTCCCCCAGGTTAAGAAATGCTGGTCTAAAATATTGTCACCGCGCGTTGGTTCGGTAACCATCTGTCGTAAAAAATTATCTTCCATGAACTCAATCAGTCTCAAACACTTGTCATTAGCAGTAAAAGTCTCGTAAGGAAAGGAACGTTAGGGCAGTTAAAGTCTCCGACAACTATACTATCCCGATTATTAATAGAATTATTAAGAAATGTGTAAAATCTAGTATCGGTATCGAGGGGGTTGAACGGGAGGTCTATAAACAACAAAATTAAAGCCAATACTACGCGCCCTAACTTCAACACATATCACATTAATTGCTGTCGGAAAATCTATCTTAACCTCAATATCCCTAAGGGAATTACGAATGTGAAACAAAACGTCGCGGATCACTTTAATATATTGCTTCCCAAAGCATTCGGAAAGCAATATGTTAAAGTGATCCCTCCTGGGAAGCAATATGTTAAAGTGATTAACAATGGGAAGCAATATGTTAAAAGAGAAAGGTTGGTTCGTTAGAAAGAGGTTGGTAATAGAAAGAGATTGGTAATCTAGGCTAACTAACGAAAATATCACGACCTAACCAACCAATCGTCAAGGACGTACAGTTAACCTAACGATTGGTTAGGTTAGGTCGTGATATTTTCGTTAGTTAGCCTTATAAGGCTAACTAAAGAATGCTGGGGGCCCTGATCTTCAGGTGATCCAAATATTTTACATTCACAAAAAATGGCAAAGCATAATAAGTTAAGTTGTCCATAAATTTACATTTTCTCGACTAGCTATTCTCTAATTATTATAAACTATTGGAATGTAACTGTAATTGGTTTTGTAATGTCTATTTTTGGGAAGCAGTATGTTAAAGTGATTACCACTGGGAAGCAATATGTTAAAGTGATATAAAGTGGGAAGCAATCTGTAAAGAGAGGTTCCTGGGAAGCAATATGTTAAAGTGATCCGTCCCGAGTTACGGTATTTAACCACGTTTCGGTTATAGTAACTATATCGTAGTTCCCGAAATAAATTATCGCCTTCAATTCGTTCAATTTATTTCTAATACTACGCTCGTTACATTAAAAAACGTTTAAATTATTTTTTACCACGGATCAGCGTTTTAAGCTATTTTTCACGTCGGGCCGGCTCTTCCCGGACCCACAACGTTTAAAGAGGGCTTCGACCTATACAGCTTTCGAACGTTCTCATCGATTAACCTACCTAGCCTAGCATTCCCTATTTCATTGAAATGCACCCCCATCTTTTATAAAAAGGCTAGGATCACTGAATTCTGACCACAGCTTTACGAAGAGTACATTTTCCTGAGCACAACTCTCCTCTAGCTTAGTGTCCAAAAATATTGTTTTTGACGTAATCCTAAAATTTAAGCCGTGCCTAGGGGTAATACCTAGAACTAAAGACCTATCTCACCTTGCCTTCAAGGACCTAATTAACCCCCTATATCTCTCCAAAAGGTCAGGCACTCTCGTATCGGGCCTATACGAGTCGTTGCCCCTTACCATCGTCAACAACATCAATCCTATCTACTTCGTCTCTAATTCTGTCAACCCTGGCCCCTGGTAGACAGACCCTCCTCCTCATGGTTGGATTCCGTTCAACGAACTCCTTATCCATATGACGCACTAAGGAGTCCCCAATTAAAATCGTTCCCCCCTCGTTTACATCCCTATCCAACTGGGCGAAAGGGTTCGAAACCTCGATAGGGGGGGGGGATTCCTATCATCTAACGTACGTGGCCTAGCTCCACCCTTAACTACTCTAAATCCCTCCCCATCTACTAATCCCGGACCAACCTTAACCCCTTCCTCAACTCTGTCTAACCTTCTCGATAAGCTACCTTTACTAGAAACAAGGTTCCTAACCTCACCCTTCACCTTACTAACGTCTTCAACGTTAGTATAGGTTCGGCCTCCGTCAACTGTAAGCCTACCCCTGCCCTCATCAGTAGTATGGGCGCAAAATGTTGCAAATTAGTTATGCAACAAATTGGGGTGGGTTTATGCAATGAAGGGGGAGGGGGTTTATGCAAAAGGGGAGGGGGGAATGTTGCAAGAGCAACAAGGGGTTATGCAACTTGGAGGCGGAGTTATCCCCCAAGAGAAAGAGAGGATAAGGAGAGAGAGGAAGAGAGGTGTTCTCCTGGCAGGAGCCAAGCGTATATTAAGACTTCATCTGAGCGCTCGTTGTCTTATTAGGTATAAATCCGCCAGTTGGCTTAGAAGGCGTAAACGGCTTGTACAGGTTGAGTTGCCAGATTGCGCTACTTATTTAATTAAAGCACATATTATTGACAGTTGGCTTAGAAATCCATCAGTTGGCTTAGAAGGCGTAAAAGGCTTGTTCAGATGTACAGGTTGAGTTGCCAGATAGCGCTATTTATTTAACTAAAGCATATATTCTTGACGGTTGGCTTAGAAATCCGTCAGTCGGCTTAGAAGGCGTAACCAGCCATTTGGTATAATTAAATATCGTTTACAACCAAAAGAATTAAATAAAACACCATTACATCATTCTGTTTATTTAGACGAATCATTGGAATCAGAAATAAATAGAAAATATACAATCAAACGATGGGATGATCAAAAAATAAAATAAAAAATAATAATAGTATAAGAAATATGAACGAGGAATATGTATATAATAAAAATGTAACCATCAATATAACAGTACAGGAGAAATATATATGCAGAATTATGTTAAATAATTAAATATATTGAAAATAATACATACACTTTATCTTCTACTGCACAAAATAAAAAAATAAAAAATAAGAAATACAAAACGATGGAATATAATCATCAAAATAATAGTTCAGGAGAAATATACACCCAATTATGCTAAATAATTAAATATACTGAAAATTCATGAAAATACATTCACTTTGTTCTTCTGCGTAAAACACTAAACTCACACGTAATCGAGTCTACAATCACATCATTATTGCTTTGTACTACGCAGCAAACGCGGCTTAATATTATTTCACCACTCAAGTTATAGGGAAACCTATATTCTATATAAATGGCCTTCATATCGTTCAGTATTACTTTTGTGCCCACTTTACATCCGATTGGCAAGTTATCTTTAAATACGTCTAGAATACAATCAAAAGCACGCACAAAGAGGTCATCGTTAGCCACAACGTCATTATTAAATGCAAGTTTATAAACACTCCTTTCCAATCCGGGGTTTATTTTTACCAACCCGAGCTTTTCAATCGTGAACTCTTCTCCACACTGCATAGCGGCAGTTGAAATAATCTTCTAAGTCGTTACGACAGCTACTCATTATATAAAGAAGTAGTTCTTCAGGGTGAACGGTGTAGGTGAGCTCAGCCCTGTACCGCTCAAGTGCTTTGGACCAAAGTTCATGGACCAAAGTTCATGTATTTATCTATATGCAAACAAGTTTTCAGACTAAAATATCAAATAATACAAATTCTATCAACATTTAACGAAAGAGTATGATTTTTCTACTTAACATGCAAAAATTATTAAACCTTTTTAATATTTTTTTATAAAAATAATTTTTAACGTAAAATTTACCTGAAATTATTAAAAAAATTGTTCGAAATGCTTTCCTTCCATTTCAATAACTTTTTTTTTCTTGGCCGGAATATGGGAGAACTTAGCAGAACGAGTCTACAGGACTAGGATAAAAGATGTCACTCATTTATGCGAGATGATCATTCAGAAACGGGAAGAGCTTCCACAGGAACAAGTAAATCGAGCCATAGATGAATTCCGGCCAAGAATAAAAAAAGTTATTAAAATGGAAGGAAAGCATTTGGAACAATTTTTTTAATAATTTCAGGTAAATTTTACGTTAAAAATTATTTTTATAAAAAAAAAATATTAAAAAGGTTTAATAATTTTTGCATGTTAAGTAGAAAAATCATACTCTTTCGTTAAATGTTGATAGAATTTGAATTATTTGATATTTTAGTCTGAAAACTTGTTTGCATATAGATAATTACATATATTTTATTATGTAGAAGTTTTATTAAAATTAATGAAAAATATTGATTTCCTAGCCTTTTTAAAATGTACCTTTTTTATGGCACATCCGTTATATACACCTTAACTTAATATATACAAGCAATGCTGCATCACTCAGCTTAGTCATCATATCGCCTTGGGACAACGATGGCTCTTCCTCTTCTAGATTTTCTAACAGTCTATAACTCCACTTTACTCCTGCATTAGCCATTCCATTACATGTACTCTTATTTTTATGAAACTATTATTACTAATTTTATTATTTCTCGTTTATTTACGTGTATTATTGTTATCTCTTTATTACCGTAGTGCTTTTTTTTGTTTTTTAATTTATTGTTTAGTTAGTTGTATCGTTCATTACCTTGATGGATAATGTACCTTTTTTTAGGTTGGGGGATCTGTCTTCTGCCAATGAACATTATCATTATCATTGTCATTATCATTATCATCATTATCATTACCATATATATGTTGGTATTGTCACTACGTGTAATTTTTATTTTTATTTCTCTTTTTAGTCATAATTTTTATGTTTTTAAATTTATTATTGTTTGATTTATCTTATCGTTCATTACCTTCAAGAATATTGTACTATTTTATGGGACTTATATCCTGCCAATAAAGCTTATCATTATCATACTGTATTTAATTTAACAGACTCGCATATGTTACCCAGTTCTACTGTACATAAAATTCCGATTTCACATCGGCATTAAAGTTCCTCATTAACATACACTGAGAATATTTTGGTTTATTTGATAGTGACTTAATTTGGTACGAAAAAACGATGTATTCATCTAGATTACTGCCATTGTTGTATGGAAGCAGTTTAAAATTAAAAAGTATCCGTTATTCCTATGAAACTGCTTTCCTATCGCCTTTCATTATCGCTTAGTGGAAATCTCATACAGTAGGTTATATTTTGTAAAAAAAAAAAAAATATTAAGAAAAACCCCCACCAAAGGGCCTACCATATTAGATAAGTTTACTGCTGAGGATGTATGGTATAGGGTGGGGCACGGGAATCAAGTGTTTTTTGAATAGCTAGTAATCGGCCATTAGGAATGGGAGGGGCGTGCGGTAGGTAGCATTCCATTCCTGGGTTCATAGCATTTAACTTTAACTAACACTCACCTTTATCTTTCACGTGCCATCATGGAGCAGTGGACGTTAGAACACCGCATGTTCGCGTATGATCATTTTGTTAGGAGTGGCGAGTCAGTGACAGCAGTACAGCGTGCGTTTAGCCGCAGATTCAACATTCATCGAAATGACTCTGTTCCCGCTCGTGACACAATCTTACGTTGGGTTAACAATCTTCGAACAGGAGGCTCAATAATGAAAACAAAACCGAAGGGGCCGCAACGCATGTGCGTACTCCAGAGAACGTTGAAAGGGTCAGACAAGCGATGTTGCAAAGCCCAGGCCGCTCTGCTCGGAGACATTCAGCTGCACTCGGAATCAGCAATCGTACTGTTAGACGGATTTTGCATGAAGAATTACATTTTCACCCATACAAGTTAGCGATGGTGCAGGAATTGAATGTAAACGATTGCCCCCAACGACTGAATTTTGCACAGGAAATGCTTGCACTTTATGAGCAGAATGAAAACATGATGGTGGTAATGAGTGATGAAGCCCATTTCCACCTTAATGGGGCCGTCAACAATCAAAACTGTCGGTATTGGGCTGCTGAAAATCCGCGACAACTCCATGAAAAACCGCTGCATAGCCCTAAGGTTACAGTTTGGTGCGCGGTGGGAAAGTTTGGCGTCATCGGTCCCTATTTCTTCGAACAAAATGGGGTTACCGTTACCATAACATCTGGGCGTTACATTGAGATGGTGAACACCTTTTTCATCCCTGAGTTACGAAGAAGGCGTATTGCTCGTCGACATTTGTGGTTCAGCAAGATGGGGCCACGCCACACACCGCCAGAGCGTCAATGGCTGTTCTTCGCCCCCTGTTTCCCAACCATCTCATTTCGAGATTTGGTGACATTGCATGGCCCCCTCGGTCCCCTGACTTGTCCACATGTGACTTCTTTCTATGGGGGTACCTCAAGTCACGTGTCTACGAGGACAAGCCCCGTACATTAGATGCATTGAAGGAAGCGATCCGTCAACAAATCATCCAAATCAACAGAGACCTGCTGGGAAGAGTGGAGGCCAATTTTCGTAAACGCCTTCAACAATGCGTCGACGGCCAAGGACATCATATGCCAGATATAATTTTCGGTACATGATTATTATGACATGAAATGCTATGTTCTTACGAATGTTGTTCTACCAATATATTTTCTTTACAAAAATAAATATCATTTTCCTGATTATTCCAAAAACACTTGGTTCCCGTGCCCCACCCTGTATATAAAGTCTTCATGAACCCACGAAAGAAAATTTAGTTCCCCGTTGGTCGCTGTATTATCATAAATTTATGAACATCTACAAATTATTTTTTTATTGATTTTTCCTCATTCGAAACTATTCTCGACATATTAACCACCATAAATGTTTGAAAAATAATAATAATAATTATTATTATTATTATTATTAAAGTTATCATAAATAATACAGAGTTATGCATTATTATTTGTATGTTTATTGTCCACTCGGGGAGGTTTGTTATGAAACTAATGCATTTTTAAATTATTCTAGCAGTAGTAGAAAACTGGATAGAAAACCATAAGGCTCTTTCCTCACAAGCCGCTTCCGGTACCAAATGGTTGAAGAAAATACCTTGGCGCTGGAAAATTAGCTAAGGAAATTTTACAGGAAAGAGGATAATAGATAAACTAGCTCTACAATTACGCTATGCACATTGTACACAGAAATCGCACGCTAGATAGAACCGTTGTATAAACTAACATAACGGAGAGAGAGAGAGAGAGAGAGGAGAGAGAGAGAGAGAGAGAGACTCCACACTGGGATTAAACAGCAGCAACAGGTTTAGGAGACCCGTTTCTTCTTCGCTTATTCACTAACACCCCATCCGTGTTTCCTTTCATGGCATGGGCTTCGATCTCACGGGTGGAAGGGTTAGTCAATTACACTAATAACACAGGCCTGCAATGGTTCTGTTCTTCGAAATATTTTATTACTTATACAGTGACTTTTGTACGCTGATTCCGAAAATAATATTCATTTTTCGCCATCACGTACAGATTTTTCACAAAATGTCATATTACATATTACATATGTAAGTAATTTTCATTAAAATTTACTCAATTAAATTTTGATTAAGAACTACTGCTTATAAATGCTTCCAGATCAGAAGTGACGTCATAGCGTCCTCTAGAACATTCGAGAAACGCACCGCTAGTATATAAATGATTGACAAGCCACGAGATGAGTCAGTTTGTCTAGTGCGTGCGAGGTTATAGTTCTTTATTCTTCAAAGGTGTGCGGTGGCTATATTTCTCTTTTGAAATTTGTTTATTTGTCGCTATGGCAACCAGAGGGCATGTAAATAGCCCAAACATTTTCTGTTATATATGTGGAAAATTTACTGTGAAAAAACAAAGGCGGGATATTACGGACTTCGTCAAGAAAGCATACTATGCGTACTTCGGAATGAAACTTAGGAATCAAGAAAAATCATGGGCTCCACATAAAGTTTGCAGGGTTTGTGTTAAACAACTTAGACTGTAGAGTAAAGGTAAAAAGGATTCTTTACCTTTTGGGATTCCAATGGTCTGGTGTGAGCCTAGAAATCATAGAAATGACTACTATTTTTGTTCATGTAGCGTGCAATGCTACACTAATAAAAATAAAAAGGAAATTTCTTATCCAAACTTTCAGTCTGCTATAAGACCTGTTGCTCATGGACCTGGTATACCTGTACCTACTAAACCAAATACTCTTGATATAATTTCATCTGATTCGGTGTCTGATGAAAATGGAAACGATGATATTGATTGTTTTCAAACCGAAACATCTGGTGAACCCCAATTTTTTACACAAAGTGAACTTAATGATTTGGTAAGAGATTTGTGTCTCCCGAAGGATTCTTCAGAGATTTTGGGATCCAGACTTCGTGCAAAAAACTTGCTTTCTCCCGGGACGTCATTTTACTGGTACAGAAATCGAGAAAAAGAATTCATCCAATATTTTTCTCAAGAAAATTCACTGGTATATTGCAAAATGTTTCGGAACTAATACTTAAACTAGGCGCTGCAATCTATGACCCAAATGAGTGGAGACTTTTCATTGATTCCTCCAAAAGAAGTCTAAAAGGCGTCCTCCTTCACAACGGTAACTTGTATGCATCCGTTCCTGTGGCTCATTCGGTTCACTTGAAGGAAACGTACAAAAATCTTGAGCTTCTTCTAGCAAGGTTAAATACAAAGAACACAGTTGGCTACTTTGTGGAGACTTAAAAGTAATTTGTATGTTGTTAGGTCAACAACCAGGTTATACGAAGTTTCCATGTTTTTTGTGTGAATGGGATAGCCGAGCAAGAACTCAGCACTGGATACAAAAGGAATGGCCACGCAGAGTCAACCTGACACCTGGTTCTAAAAACATTCAACGTGAAAGTTTGGTTGACACGAAGTCCTTTTACCTCCGCTTCACATAAAATTGGGCTTGATGAAGCATTTTGTTAAGGCCTTTGACGAAGATAAAGAGTGTTTTAAGTATTAAATTCCCAACTTTCTCGGAAGCAAAATTGAAAAGAGGAATTTTCGTTGGTTCCCAGATTAGAAAACTGACTTTGGATGAACACTTTGAAAGAACAATGAACAATCTTGAAAGAAGCGTGGATTGCTTTTAAGGATGTTATCATCAAATTTTGGGGGAATAACAGGGACCCAAATTACTAAAACAGTGTGAACAACATGCTAAATAAGTTCAGAGTTGGGTTGTAATGCGAGTTTAAAATTACAATTCTTACATTTACACTTGGATTACTTCCCTGAGAATCTCGGAGCACTCAGCGAAGAACAAGGAGAACGGTTTCACCAAGGCATCAAAGAAATGGAGAAGAGATATCAGAGAAGGTGGGACATCAGCATGATGGCTGATTACTGCTGGATGTTGAAACGGGATACTCCAGAATTATTACAAAAAAGAAAAGGAACAGCGCGTACATTCGAGACTAAAAGGCATAGATCTCACGAGAAAACTCAGGAGAAATAAAGATGAATATGTAATAATTGACGTCAATAGTCTTCTTTCTTTTTAAAATTGTTTGCATTCGTAATTAGTATAACAAAGCGAAATAGGTACCTAATGTAAATTGAAATAAATAATATTTATTTATGTTGTTCTTTATTCCCTTCCAGTTTGCAGAAAATCCTTACGTGATAGAAAAAAATGGACACCTTATTCGAAATCAGCGTAGTTGAATTAGATAAAATCAGTTATTAGTAAGAAAACAACTCTTACAAAGTTCTCATTCGCAGGCCTATGTATAATAATAATACACTGTGTTCTTTGGGTCAGACAAATTAAATATTCATCGTCCCAGCTTTCCAGTAATTCCTCTTTGCTTTTAAGTTTTTGCACTATAATCTCATAATTACACTTATTGAATGAAGGCTTTAGCAAAATCAGTAGATATTACATCTATATTTTGGCTTTGCCACAACATTTCCACTATTTTCACTTGGTGATCTAATAATTGTATGATAGGCGTGATCTTCCAGCCCTGGAACCATGTTGGTTTGGACTGAATAATTCCTTTTCTTTTAGGTAGTAAGCAATTTTGTCTCTAATTACACGTTCAAAACGCTTTATAAGGTTGGAGGTGAGAGCTACAAGCTACTGGTCGATAGCTCTTAGGCACTGCTCTGTTACCACCAGTGCCGTGCAGAGAACATTTAAGAGGCAGGGGCTTAAGGCCAAAAAAGAGCACCTTTTTGGGGAGGTGGAATAATTTCACAACCAGGTGGAACTTAAATATTTAGTGTAAATAAAAAACATGAAAATTCTAATATATTGTGCTCATAAGGAATGAAGCGTTGTAAATGGGACACATTTTTCCCATGTACATACTTCATGTTATAATGGGGGATGCGTTCCGGGGGGAAAATTTCAGACTCGCTAACTTAAATTAATAGCCTATATAGAAGTGTGACCCCCCCCCCCCCTTGCCAGGAAAGGCCCATTTCTTTTATCACCATACTAAGGCAGGATAAAAAAGTTTGCTGTATTCATATACATAAAATGTTACTGAAAAAAGGGCACTTCTGAATCATGGAGGGAAAAGGGCAGGGGCTCAAGCCCATGTGGCCCCCCCCCTCTGCACGGCCCTGGTTACCACCTCTGAATAAAGGAGCGATGTTCGCGTTCTTTAATAAGAGTGGGAACTTTCCTGGTACTGAATTTGCTCGTGTTTGTGAGAGAGTTTTAATTATATCCCCTTCCAAGAATTCAAAATCCATTAATAAATTAATGTCCGTACTTGTTCATCACTGCTTTTTATCTTTATCATAGAATTCATCTAGATTTTCTATTTTCATATCGGGCTTCGGGGCGCTGAACATGGAGTTGAATTGTTCGTTAAGCAGTTCACTCTTTTCTTTGTGGCTCATTTTGTATCCGTTTACTTTATTTTTTAACAAAACAATACTTTATTTACGTATAATATTTCTGTTTGGAAAAGTCGTAAAAATATTTTGGGTTGTTTTTATGTTTTCTGCTACCTCGTTTCCTCCTAGTTTGTCTTGTGGATAAATAGTTGCTTTAGAACCATTTCTATTTCGGGTAGTTTTATCTGGTTAGTTTCCTTGCTTCCGTTTTGCATCTATGGATATTTTTTACGGTTCGTTGCCGTTGTCTAAATAATGTTCTGATTTTCCTCTCGAGGCTGCTACATTTTCTTTTTCTTTGCCAATCTACTTCTTTAATTCTGAATTTACTGTATACTTGCCCAGATTGCTTTCTTTGAATTCATATTTAATCCTTTAAGTACTCTTTTTGTCCCTCTAGGCAAGTTTTTGGTCTTCTAGTTTGGTTTCTAACTTTATTTGTATATTGTTTATGTTATGACCAGAAATTTTTTTTGCATTATGTACGTATTTATTTATTTTTATGTCATTGTTATTTTTCAAAATTAAATCCAAAACGTTCTCTTTTCGATTCGCTTCACAGATCTCCTGGATAAGTGCCTAATGTTCCATAATATCAAGTAGCATTATTGCTTTGGCTCTATCATCTTTTGTAATGTTTTCGTGGAACTTCCCAGCATATATAACTTCACCATTTTTCGTCCATGTTATGAATGAAAAGTTAAAATCCCAACATATTATTATATTTGGTGTTTGGGTTTAAGTGATTTTAGCGTGTTTACTATTTCATTTGTAACGAGTTGGAATTCACTCTTTGTAGTGTTTGGTGGTCTGTACACGTTTGTAATGATTAGGTTTAGTTCATTTGCTTCGTTTGGACTGTGCTGTTTGATGTTGTACGTGTTTTTCCTGTAAATACAACATCCTCTTCCTCTCCTAGCAAATCTATCCGCTCCGTATATGTTTAGTCCTTTATTGCTATTTCAGTGTATTCGATGCAATTTTGACGGAGTTTTTCATAATGCGAGTGTGTTTCCGTTGAGATATAATAAATTTTGTAGGAATTGAAATTTGCAGTCTGTTTTGTCGGTGTACAGTTCTTGTATATTTGTATACAGTAAATTTAGAAGGTTAATAATCTTGGTGTTAGGAAATGTTTGATGCTGGTCAGTGTCCGGCCGGTTTTGTTGGTTCCTGGTCGGTGGTACTGAATGGGCAGTTGCACTTCAGAATACTGGGAACGTGTCTTTGGTGGCATTCTGGTTGGCGAATTAACTGTGGTTGGTAGTGGACAAAGGGATGGTGTCAAAATGATGTACAACTTTTAAAATGACTGCCACTTTGAAAGTAGTGAATATTTCCTATTTTCAGATGATATAAAGAAGACATAAAAAAATTAGTTGACCAGAATTCTGACCATTTCGGCCAATTTTTCTGCCCCGCAGTGGACAATGATCGCAGATACATATTTTGCCACGAAGTCATATGTTACAACACAGAGACAATTTCATACGGACTTTCCAAACACAAGAATTCCCAATTACAAAACCATCAAACATATTTTGAAGAAGTTCACACATACGGGGGAGTGTTAATGACCAGAGAGGAGGCCACAGTGGAAGGAAATCTATTGTAAGAACACCTGACAGGATCCAGGCCGTAAAAAAAGAATCGCAAACCTCACCAAGAATGGCAACACGCAGGCTTTGTCAATTGATGGAAACATCACATACCACAGTGAGAAGAATCATACATTAAAATCTGCAAATGTATTCGTACAAAATACAAATGTCACAAAAGTCAAACTGACAGAAATAAAAGAGAAAGGCGTGAATTTTGTGTCAGCATTGCCCAACGAATTAAAAGTGAACCGGAGTTTCTGGTCAATGTTTTCTTCAATGAAGAGGCTCACTTTCACCCTGGTGGGCATGTCAACAGGCAAAGCAGGCGATTTTGGGCAGTTCAGCAACCACATGAATATGTAGAACTACCATTTTCCGGTGAGAAAATGACAGTTTGGTGTACCATTGGACGTAATGGTATCAGTCAGCAATTCTTCTTCGAAAATGAAGCAGGAAAAATTGCCTCTGTCAACTCAGAAAGATACGTGTACATATTGAGAAGGAACTTTCTTCCGGCAGTGAGGAAGCGAGGTGTAAACGTGAATATGGTGCGCCCCCTCACACATCAAACGTTGCCTTAGAATTCCTAAGACAACATTCTTTAGGAGCTCACCTGATCTCGCGACGTACTGACAATCCATGACCACCAAACGTCCCTGATTTGCCACCCCCTGACTTCTTTTTTGGTAGGTACTTCAAAGCAAAAGTCTACGAAAAGAATCCTCAAACACTGGACGAGCTGAGAATCGACATTAGAAGGGAGATAAGGCACATCCCAGCAGAAATTCTTGGCAGTGTTTGAGAACTTCACTGTCCGCGTCGCCTCTGTCATCCAGAGCCAGGGTGCTTGGATCGAGCACGTCACAGAATCGACCTAAAAATAAATATTTTATATTTAAGTCAAGAGTTGTACATCATTTTGGCAAACCCGTTCAAGAGAAGGGACAGGACAGTAATGATTCCCCTGCTAAAAACACTGATTATACCAAAACTTGAATACTGCTCAGTTTTGACGTCCCCATATAAAAAGGAAGAAACTAATAAACTAGAAGAAACGCAAAGGCATTTCACAGCCAAGATTGATGGCTGCAAAGAACTCAACTACTGGGAAAGACTACGTAAACTAAATCTGTACTCACTGGAAAGAAGAAGAAAGAGGTACATCATAATCTACATATGGAAAATGATCGAAAAACTGGTACCAAACCTAAAACTAAACCCAATTACCATTCAAACAACACTGGAAAATAGGAAAGGCAGAATGTGTAGTGTTCCCAAATTAAAAGCACGACAAGGGACCTCCTCAACCCTGAAGGAAAATAGCTTGGTTGTCAGGGGGCCAAGACTTTTCAACCAGCTTCCTAAGGACCTCAGAAACGTAACGGGGGTCAAAGTTGAAGTCTTCAAGAAAAGACTGGATGCCTGGCTCAGGACAGTACCAGATGAGCCGGGTGTGCCTGGCTTTGTATGGTGGAGAGCGCAAGAAAGCAACTCGCTTCTCCACCAGGCCAGACCTAGAGGCGGGGCCACCAGCTTGACCTCCGTGTGAAGAGAGACCAACACACGAAACAACATAAGGTTCATAAGGTAAGGTGTATATATATATATATATATATATATATATATATATATATAAATTTTATGCAGGAAGGAGGGGCCAAGGGCGAATGCCTGCAAAATCGCCCCATAATAGAAAGGGAAGAAGAGAGCCAAAATACAAAAAAATTTACTTTTAATCCTTTTTTTTAATTTTGAAAAGATTGTGTGGTGTGTAAGATGCATGTATGTGTTGTGAGGAAGAGAGGGAGAAGTGTGTGTCTGAGAGCATGTTGGACTGCTCACAGGGTAGATGAGACATGAAAAAAAGGTCAGCTAAGGAGAACAGTGACAGAAAAACGGGAGTTCCAACACTCCCTGTCTCCTGCCTAACGTTCCCTCGAGGAGTGCTTCCCTGGTCGATTGGTGTCTACAATCTTCTCTTCATATATATATATATATATATATATATATATATATATATATATATAGAGCCTATATATACACACACGCACACACACACACACACACACACTTTGCACCAATAATAATATTAATTATTATTATTATTATTAGTGGTGAGAAATCTCCTAATTCTACTAATTCGTTGATTAATCTAATTTTAAAACACGTGTCCCGAAATAAAAGGGAATTGTGCATAAGACAGTAATGGACTTCCAACGACTCTTTTGTTTACACAATAGAGAACGGATCTGCCATTGTAAATTATTTGAAAGTGCTTAAAAGGCTCTTAACACTATTTTCGCCATCGATTGTTTTTCCTTTTAAATCTATTTACATTATTACGTCATTGTCGTTATATTTTAGATTGTGGTACGTATTTGTTTTGACCAGTATATCTATTCTTATTTACACTGATGTACTTGTAATATATATATATATATATATATATATATATATATATATATATATACCGTATATATATACACGAAGTGTGTTCAAAAAGTTCCCGAACTGGTTATGCTGCGCGCGCAACACATGATGTCCCTGAAGTGGGACGGCCTTCCACTTCAGGAACTGATGACACTGTTGCTTGTGCTCGTGAAATGATTCGAGGGAACCGCAGACTGACAGTCAGGAGAGTCGCAACGAAATGGACGTTTCAATAGGCTCATGCCGCACGATACTCAGAGAGAATTTGGGGATGCGTCGTGTGTCAGCCAAATTAGTGCCACGACTCTTGACTGCTGAGCAGAAAGAGAAACGTATTGTTATGTCTCAAGACCTCCTTCAACTGCAAATCTTGATAAAAATTTCCTCAGAAACATCGTTACGGATGATGAGACGTGGGTGTACGGGTATGACGTTGAACAAAACAGCAGTCATCTCGATGGAAGTGCGCGACTTGCCCAAGACCGAAAAAAGCACGGCAAGTCCGATCAAATGTGAAGGCAATGCTGGTCGATTTTTTTCCATTACTATGGACTCGTTCATTACGAATTCATCCCGAGAGGTCACACAGTTAACCAACAGTTCTATTTGGAAATACTGAAGCGCGTGCGAGAAGCAGTAAGAGGAAAACGGCCTGAAAATTGGAACGCAGGAACGTGAATATTGCACCATAACAATGCGCCCGCACACACAGCGTTGTCATTTCAGCAGTACCTGGCGAAGCACAATGTCGTAGTCGTCCCCCAGCCCCCGTATTCTCCAGATGTGTCCTCGCCAGACTTTTTTCTTTTCCCCAAACTTAAAATTGTATTGAAAGGTCGAAGATTTCAAAGTGTGGAAGAAATTATTCAAAATGCAACAAACGAACTGAAGGCGGTCAGGAATACGACCTACCACGAATGCTTTAAAAAGTGGAAACGCCATTGTGAGCGATGTGTAGCTGCACAAAGAGACTACTTTGAAGGGGACAACATCAATAAGATTGTAAGTGTTATCAGAAAGTTTTTGTGGGATCAGTCCTGGAACTTTATGAACACACCTCGTACATATGATTTTATGACTTTTTGAGGGTGTGTTTCTATTTCGTTTCTAAGATTAGGAACAAAGCCCTAGGGCAATGGTGGCGAACCTACGCCACGCGTGCCCATTTAGGCACGCGATCAAATTTGCCTGGCACGCCTAAGCATAAAAGTTGTTATCCAAAAATGAGTATAAAATAATAAACTTAATGTTTATAATTTGGTGTAATATATATAAACTTTGATAGGCACGCGAATTTTTTTTATGGTTTACATGTTTTTTTTGGCACGCGACTGTAAAACTGTTCGCTACCCCTGCCCTAGGGTATCTTCTTTATGTATATTATTGTGTCTTCTTTCCAGAGGGTAGAGTTTCAGGGATTGTAATCGCAACCAATAGTCTTCACCTTTCGTTTTCTCTATCTTAGACGTAAAAATTGTTTGTATGGCTTTTATGTTCGCAATGTCTAGTTTTCTGTATGGGCATTTGAGTACTGACTAACACTCAATTACTGGTATAACTAGATTCTTCCATAACTTGACCATGATGTTTGCCTTTCTGCTGCGGAAGCTCCTCCAGATGATTCCCATTATTTTTCTACCTGTCTGTAATCTTAATGTTATAGTGCTCTCTGAATTCTGCATCCGACGACATTATTACTCCACGATCCCTGACTTGTGGGTTTGGTGTTATCTGTTTGACTTGCAGAGTTTTGTACCATTTATTCTGTAGCACCTTGTTATTACCATATCTTAGAAGTTGGAAATATTCTTCGTTGAACTTCATATTGTTGTCTTCTGCCCACTTGAATAATGTTTCAATGTCATTTTGTAATTTTCTACGAGAATGTCACCTTCGTTCAATATTTCCTTGCATAGCTTTGTGTCATCTGCGAAACATGATACAATACTGTCATTAATATTTGCAATCATTATTATGAACAACAAGGGAGCTACTGTAATACTGTACTTTGTGGGACAGAGCTCGTGGCTTCTGAGACTTTCGATTTAACTCCATTTACTACCACTCTTTGTGTTCTTTGAGTAAGAAAATTAAATATCCATCTTCCCAGCTTTCCAGTAACTCCTGTATTGTTTGTTTGTGTGCTACAATTCCATGTCACATTCATTTATCGAAGGCTTTAGCAAAGTTAGTGAATATTACATTTTGTTTTGTCCTCGACACAATGTTTCCAAAATTTTCTCCTGGTGGTCTCATTGCTATGATGGGCATGATTTTCCAGCCCTGAAGTCACGTTGGTTTGAATTGTATAAATTCTTTTCTTGTAAGTAGTAAGTAGTTTTGCCTCTAATTATATTCAAAGCACTTTATAAGGTGGGAGGTGAGAGCTATTGGCCAATAATTCTGTCATTGCTCTGTTACCTCGTTTAAATAAAGGGGCAATGGTCGCGTTCTTTAATGAAAGTGGAATTTGTCCCTATGTCGGGTTATTTTCTCTAGAGTAAGTATAGAGGTTTGGGAATACTCTCTTTACATTTCTTCAAAAACGTGGCACTCCATGTGTCTGGCCCTGGCGCCGTATTTTTTTACATTTGTGACCGAGCCTTAACTACATCTTCCGAGAACTCTAAGTCTATTAATAGGTTTGTGTCCGAACTTGTTCTTGGACGATTTGTATCAATGTTAAGAAATTCATCTGGATTTTCTACTTTCTTCTCGGACTGAGGGATGTTAAACACAGAGTTAAATTGTTCCTTAAGCAGTTCGCTCATTTTTTTTTTGGGGGGGGGTCATTTGTGTGTTCGGTCGACCCATCTATCAACGGACCAATACTCTCTTTGCATTGCATTTTCCTTTTCGCAAACGTGTAGAAGTATTTTGGGTTATTTTTTACGTTTTCTGCTACCTTGTTTCCTTCGTCTCATGGATGAATGTTTGTTTTAGGTCCTCTTCTATTTCGCATCATTTTTTTTCTAGTTTGAATTTCCTTGCTTCAGTTCTGCACTGTGGAGACTTTTTACGGTTTGTTTCTGTTGTATAAATAGTGTCCTGATATTTCTGTCGAGCTTGCTACGTTTTCCTTTTTGTCTCTTCGGAACACGTTTCAGCAATATAAGTTTAGTTTCACTTTCTATCATACACAGTATTTCTTCTGGAGTCTTCTCGTGAACTTGCAATTCTCAGTTTGCTTTCTTCAAATGTTTATTTATACTTTTTCACTCTATTTTCATTGAATATATATTTAAACCTTCAAATATTCTTTCTGACTCTCTGGGATGCGTTTTTGGACCTCTGGTTGATAACTTTAACTTCATACTGATGAGGCTATGGTTGGAGAAATTTTTGTACGTTACCGTTTTATTTATTATTATGTCATTGTTATTTGTCAAAATTAAATCCAAAACGTTCTCTTTTCTAGGGGCTTCACAGATTTCCTGGCATAATGTTCCATAATATCTATTAGCATTATTGCCTGGGTTCTATCAGCTTTTATAATGTTACCATAAAACTTCTCATATAAGACTTCGTTACTTTTCTTCCATGTTAGGAATGGAAAATTAAAATCCCTACAAATTAAAATATTTGGTGCTAGAGTTTCAAGTAATGTTAACAGGTATTCTATTTCATTTGTAGAGAATTTGAATTCATTTTTTGTGGTGTTTGGTTCATGATGGTTAGGTTCAGTTCTTTTACTTCTAAAATAATAATTTCGACTGTGCTGTTTGATTTGCTTATCGTCACCTCACATGTGTATGTGTTTTTCACATAGATGCAACACCCTCCTCCTCGTCTAGCAACTCTATCTGCTCTGTATATGCTGTCGTCCAGTAGTGCTATTTCAGTATCGTCGATGCATTTTTCACAGCCTTTGCAAGTATTGCAATTTGCATTCTGCATGGTCAGTATACAGGCTTTGTATATTTATGTATAATAAATTTATAGGGTTTCCAATCTTCGTGCTCGGTTTTTCTAGATCAATGGTTCTTAACCCCTGTGTTGCGAACTAAAATTGGGTCGTCAAGCCAGTTTGATTGGGTCATTAAATCGTCATTTATCATTTATTTATGTTATGCAATCATTTTACCATTAATTAGTTATTTTATTATCTATTACGAGTAAGCTGTTTGAAGGCATGGATCGCCGAGCTACCCCGCGACCAGAATTTGGGTCGCAGCCTAAAAAGGTTAAGAACCACTGTCCTAGATAATGGTCGTTTCCTGGTCGATGTTGTCGGTTCCTGTTTGGTGTTATTGGTTGGGCCCCTGCATTTGGGAGTACTGGGGCTGCGGTCCTTGATACCATTGTGGATGTTGTACTGACGGTGAGTGGTGTTGAATAGAGGGGTGATGTATGTAATGCTGGGGTACATATATCTGCAAAGTTCTGTCTTTTCTCATTAGAAAAGACAGTTGTGCTTTTAGCATTCTCATTTCCTCTAAAAAAATGTACTTCACTGTTATTACTTCTATTTAGGATATGAACTGTTCTTTCTCGTTCTCTTCTTTGAGTACCTTTAATGTAAAAAAAAACGGGCACTCCATATTTAGGCATTTTTTCTCTCTAATTGATTGTCTACACATAGAAGGGTGGAAATAGTAGCAATTTGTTCCGTACCTGCAACTTTCATTCCTCATCATGTAGAACCATTTTTTGGGGTGACTATACTGTACATGCAGTTTAAGTCATATTTGCACGAACTTGTTTTGTAATATTCGCTTATGGTCTGTCGTTTAGACTCCTTACGAGTCATATGGGAGCCAGTCATACAGTCATTCAGGGTACGAGTAGCTCGTAGTTTCATTGTCAAGTATACACTATAATAGAGGATCAACTTACTAATATGGTTCAACTTACTAATGAGGCTCCCGTACGTATATGACTAAAGTAAATATCAAGTCTATGAATTCATAAGTACAATTAAGAGTGAAATATCATTGAACGTACAAGTAATTTATATTGATTATATAAGACTTACAGCCAGAACAAAATAGAAACTTAACGAAGAATAATTACTGAAAATGGTGAAACGAAGTAAGATTTATCGTTTGCGTCTGGTTTTTACGATTTATGTTGAGGAATCCTAATCTGCGCAATGGATTTAGTTGGTTCTTAGATTTGCATAAAATTTTAAGCGAGTTAATCGTTAGAGAAAGTTGATCTTTTTTTGCGACAACTGTCACGTAATGTGGATTTGAATGATTAATTCAGGCCTCGTCTAATTCCTGATATAATTCCAGTCGATTATTTCCCACTTGTTGCCATTCCCAGCCAAGGTCCGAAAGATGAAGCAATTGAAGGGAAAATTCCAAATTTGGGGAAGGGTGAAAAGGAGACTGTGACGCACTTGCTCTTCGAAGGAGAATTTTGTATGAAATATGTAACTTAAAGTGGGAAACCGAACAAATGGAAATTGGAATGAATCGATCTGAGAATTGCTTCCTTTGAGATTTCCCTTTTCAGATTTCTCATTCTTGAACGAAGACTGAAATGGGAATAGAGTGAATAGGAGGAAACCATTCCAATTTAAACTCTCTGATTCCACATTCGTTGTATCTCCCTTTCGAACCACAATATTCCACACTGCACCGAATTCAATTGAAAGAACAGACGAAACACAAGCCCAAATCGACAGAAGTTTCCCTTTGTTGCTGAGTAAGGAACGGATGCTGCAACAGCTTTTCAAAATGCATCCGAGGTTAATTTGCGGAGCATCGAAGTTTACAGATTACATAATTTGCATTTCATTTCAAGGCTACTGCTGCAATCGAGGAAAGGAAACGTAAAAAATGAGATACCTTTTTACACCGTAAATTAATGACATTCTCACATTACTTTTGGGTATAATTAAAACGGAAGAATTACGTAATGAATGGATTCATGTTTAAAACTGTTAAACATGATCTATCATGAGTAAAGTTAAAAATGAATTCTATTAATGATATGAATAATATGTAAACGTTTTAGCTAAAAAAAATGAGAAGAGAAATAATATTTCAGTGGTTTTCCAAGTATTATCAATAATAATAAAGAAAAAGCGACTCTGAAATTGCGGACCTTATTTGTTATTTATTCAATACTTACACTATTATGTAAGGAATTTTATTTTCAAATAATAAAAAGCGAATAAAATCCTAGGACTGATCAGTATGAGAGTGGAAGCTATATGATATGTAATTAAATGAAGGAAATAAAAACACTCATATACAAAGTCGAAATGACTCGTGCGTGGGCGTAAGTAGCTCATATTGAGGCATTACGAGTTCTCATAGTCTATTTTATAAGTTTGAGACATTTACACATTTAATAACTCCCCTCATTCTTTGAATTGCCTCATGCAGATCCATTTTATGTAAAAAAGATCTCATTTCGTGTCAATTTTGTTTTGTGTATATATTTCAAATACAATTTCAAAACTACATAAAAATACCTTTAAATTTCAAGGCATAGATAGTTCTCAACAACCCTTCTTTTATTAAACCGCTTACAAAAGGTATAACGTTAGCATTAGGACTAATTAAAAAGTACTTTAGAGAATATAGTCGGAAAGCGAAAAAGCTGATAGGGCTAAAATAGAGCTCCAATATATCTGCATGGATAAAAAACAGAAAATGCAAAACACATTCAATTTTCCAACAGCCAATACAAACGTCCCCATCAGTGAAGTGTTTCTGACATTAAAGGACCTAATCAACAAAGCAAACCTTGCATTACAACCCTCGCAGTTAACCCTTCGGCTCAAAAGGTATCTTGGATTGACATAAACAAACACTTTAAACACGTGCAGTCTTAATACCTTTTAAAACCCCGTTAAATATTTCTTAAACAACAATGCATATTACGATATATAACTTTTACTTCAAACGAACAAAAAGAATTGCTATCAAAACAAATAGCAGCCCTTAACAGATCTATATCTATTATACAAAGAATACACTGAAAGAGTATAGAACATTAAGATACTTTAATAATAACGGAAAATCTACTGTATATTCGCGCGATTAATGCAAATAATTTTGAAGTAGCAAAACATATCAACAAGAATTTATGTTGGAGAAAGAAAATAATAACTCGAAAGAGGAAAGCTTTCTGGAATTAAATTCACAAAATTACAAATCAAGCAATGATTGAAAATGAAATATGCAATAAAATTTATATTCATATTTATGAGTGTAGCCGATTTGAGTCTTCTTTCAAGAAAGAAAAATTTATCGGAACGTAAAAAGAATAATATGGAAATGTGCATTCTTCTGCACTGGGTTGTTATAGTCTTGCGAGGGATTTGAAACCTATTTGAGATAGAATAGAATAGTAAATGGTATTATAAAGCTTAACTAATCTGATTTTTGCACACTTTACACTAGTAGTATGTTAGAAAAAACGCCGAGGGGGTGCCAGTGGTACTCCCACTGGACCTGATAATGTATATGTTAGGATGCTCAGAGAAGGGTAGGATAGCTTATCTGCAGAGCTGGGCAGTATTTAAATACATTTGTATTTAAATACGTATTTAAATACATTTGTGTATTTAGAACTGTATTTATAAATACATTGTTTTTCATGTATTTAAATACAGTATTTAAATACTTTAATGAGTATTTAAATACAATGTATTTAAATACTCAAAATATAAAAATGTAAATATTTACTGGTTTAATACACGTTCTGTACTAGCACAGTACGACGCGTCGACAGTGTAGTACAGCATGGTTCATGTTTCAACGTGTCAGTTCAATCAGTTGTGTGCCACTCTTAGTCGAAAGCGGTTGATTTCTTTATCGTGTGCGTGTCATGGCTTAGTGAATTACTGAATGCATATGTTAAAATTTGTATGTATTTAAAATGTATTTACAAATGTATTTAAATACAATTGATGTATTTTGTATTTAGTATCTAAATACATTCGTAAAATGTATTTAGTATTTAGTATTTAAATACATTTCTCCCATGTATTTAGTATTTAGTATTTAAATACATTCAATGTATTTATTGCCCAGCTCTGCTTATCTGAGGCACTAACTATTTTATTTGTTAGATATATTAATTATGCAGAGGTACCTGATAAATGGAAAAAAAAACAAATGTGTAGTGCCCACTTACAAAAAGGGTAGGAAATTATAATCCTGTTAATTTAGCACTGTTGGTAGGAAAGATACTAGAAAGAGCTATAAAAGATAATATTCAAGATCATCTGGAAAGTTTTAATTTTATAAATTCTTATAAACTAGAACTAAATCAGTGGTCTGCGCTAGTAAATGGTTGATGGAATTTTATGTTTGAAATGCAAAGTCATCCATTTTAGTAGAAATAGCTAAAACTTTCCTTATGAGATGCAAGGAAACAGGTTAGAGTATTTTAGCCAAGGAAAAGATTAATTATTGTCATTATAGTTAGTAGTGATCTAAAATTTTCTAAGCGGTGCTTAGAGGTGAGAAATAAGAAATAAAGCAAATAAAATGCTAGGTATTATTAAGAGGAATGTTAGTTACAAGAGTAAGGAAGTCATCCGTAGATTATATAATTCTTATGTAAGGCCTCACTTAGATTGCTCCATTCAAGCTTGATCTTCTCATCATAGGCACGATATACATACTGTATGCTTAATGGTGTGCAATGTAGGACAACCATGCTTATCTCTGGCTTAAGAAGATTGTAATACAGTGAAAGATTAAAGGAAATAGACATGTTTAGTTTTGAGACATTGAGGGATGATATGATACAGATGTTCAAAATGTTTTTAGGTTTGGAAAATTTAGATTTAACTTTTTCTTATTAGAATCTGTTTTTATAAACTTTTTATTACAAAATACAATCGTAGCCTCTTTTCGTTTAATCTCAGCAGGACAAGATGGTTTTACATTGTTCTTAAAAATGTAATGAGCACTGGTTCTGTGAAGTGTTTATCTGGTTGTTGGTGCTGTTACCGATACTACTACTACTACTACTACTAATAATAATAATAATAATAAATAATAATAATAATAATAATAATTATATGATGTAGTGAACCAAGAGCTTTTTGATGGAACCAGGCTATGGAAAAACTATACATGCTTACAACATGGTATCGTACGTGGTACCTTTATTTCTTAATTAAATATAAATTATTAATTAATTGAATTAAATATCTACAAAATTGCCTCGGGATTGGCGACATAGCCTATTGGGAATGAAAATAATTGCCATACATACATAGAACCCATATGTAGGCATCGGGCCTGCATAACAACAAGAAAACCAAATTTATTATTTCGTGTTCAAAATTTTCCA
Source organism: Bathynomus jamesi (assembly GCA_023014485.1). Lineage (NCBI taxonomy): Eukaryota > Metazoa > Arthropoda > Malacostraca > Isopoda > Cirolanidae > Bathynomus > Bathynomus jamesi. Next base: position 96,707 of record JAJOZX010000986.1, on the reverse strand, counting down.
TTGCTGACTCGTGAAAATTACATCGAGAGAAGAGTCAACGAACTTTGAAGAATCAGCAGATTCCTAACGATTTATACTGGCGGCACTCTGAGCTGCTTATGTTACAGCGATGCTTTAAGCAAGGAAGATGTTCTTTATCTTCCTATAAGTTCTGAGTGAATTCCTCATAATATAAAACCAATAACTATAAAAAGGATAGGCCTATTCCTTCAGGTATTTAAGTGTAGTGACTGCTTATATTAATTACATCAAAGCAACTCGTTGTATCGTACCACGGCCCTACATCGAAAAACATCGTCGCGTCCTACGAACAAAAGCGAGGCCCAACGAAATAAAGGTAAGGCAATTTCTTTCTTTACCATTAGGCAGCGCAAATACCGAAGGCAAATAAACATAAAAAGGTCCTTTGAAGACCTACATATACATAACTCTCTAACGAAAAATGTAGGGCTTTTGTCGTTAACTCTCCACTGTAATCTGCTGGAAATTTTCAACGGATGAAGGTATCAGGCAATCAACCCATAGCCCTATATAGTTTTTTCATTTGGTGGCCCGTATATATGGGGAACTAACCCCTCTACAATTTACACTAACACAAACCTTACCTTTGCACTAACGGTAAACAAATCCTTGTTCATTTAACAGGCTTAGTTCACATTAGGTCCTATAAAAAATAGGCCAATTTCAAAGTAAGCCTATGTAGTAGGCCCACTTCACCTTAAGTCTATTTAATAGGTCCTACTCCTTAAACTCAAAACAAAGCCTTGTTCATTTAACAGGCTTAATTCATTTTAGGTCCTTTAAAAAATAGACCAATTTCAACATAAGCCTATTTAGTAGGCCTACTTCATATTAAGCCTATTTAATAGGTCCTACTCTTTAAACTCAAAACAAAGCCTTGTTCATTTAAGATGCTTAATTTATTTTAGGTCCTATAAAGAAATAAGCCAAACTTTCAACATAAGCCTATATAGTAGGCCCACTTCACTTTACATTACCTAATAGGCCTAATATACTCATGCACTAAAGGCCTACTTCAAACACTACAATTTGAAATTTAAATATACAAGAAACCTACCTCACAAAGTAGGCCCTACTCTTTACACTCAAGGCCTATCCTAACAAAAAACATTGTAAATTTTTAATTCAACCTGTGGTGTAGGTTATAAAATTTATTTCAGCAATTTAACTTACTCATAAGACTCATTAACATCACAAAATTAAACTCAGAACTTTAACATAAAAAAATACGACTCAGAACTGTAACATCACAAAATTCAACTCGAACATGTAACATCGCAAAATTCAACTCAAAACTTTAACATTACACAGACCTAAAGCAATTGCACGAACTCAAACCTACACCCACCTAACACATTCTAAGTCCTATTTGACATATAGGCGTAACACATTCTAAGTCCTATTTGACATATAGGCGTAACACATTCTAAGTCCTATTCAGTGTTGGGCACTAAAGCGTTAATCCGATAACAGTTAATTAACGAAGTTAACTTTTTTTAACGGACTATTAACGGAAGTTAATTTCCATTTATCGTTATCGGACCAGTTAACTTCCGATAACTCGATATTTAGTCTGTTAAAGTCCGTTAACACGTTAACTGCGAGGAGTCATTCACGGAAGATCACCGCTCCGCGAATGAATTCAAACCGCCATAACTTCAGTCTGCTTCCAGATCTCGCAAGGGGAGGTTGTGCGCTTTTTATTGAAGGTAAGAAGGTTCTTTTAACGTTAGTAAGTCCTATAATATTATATATATATTAATACGTATGGAGATACGTATGGTAAAATGTACGGTTAAGAAAAATTAATTTATAGTAATGACTAATGAATAAGTATTTTTACACTGCGTTAGTAAATCTCTAAAAAAGTGTATATATAGTATGTAAAATTTGAATAATAGTTTTTATTCACTGATTGTAATATTGTCGTCGAATTAAATAACACAGCACCACCAGCTCTAGCGACAGCAGCATGCCTGACGACCTCTTCGCTGGGTGGACGGCCGGTGGCTCAAGTACCAGTGTCAAGCAGAAGGCCAAGAGACTTGTCGACACTTGGCTGGACACTGATGGGAAGGTAGACATGGCCGACTCTGACTTCATGGTGGAGCAGATCTTCATCAACCTCTTCCTGAAGTACAATACGCCAATTCCGTCCTCTGCCGCAGTGGAACGGCTCTTCTCTCTCGGCAAGGACATCCTGAGGCCCAAGAGGTCAAGACTGGCAGTTGGGCCTAACTTTGAGAAGTTGGTCTTTCTGAAGGGCAACCAGCACATTGTGTCATAGTCTTTAATAAATGTGCCTAAAATTTAATTTTACCTTTCAGTTCCCGCCATAATAATTCTCTGGTAAATTAAAATTTAGTTAATGGTTAGTGGTTACAAGGGTTTCAAAACATGTAATCAGTACATTTTTTATTAGAAATAAAAAAAAAGTTATTAAGCAAAAAAGTTGCAAAACTTGATAAAAATACAGTTAAATACCTATTTATTGTTGGATTTTGCATAAATAAACATTTTCTATGGGTTTTAAAGCTTTTTTCCTTGATTTTTTTTAAATGTTAGTAAAGAAATAGTTATCGTTAACGGATTAAATTATCGTTAACTTCCGTTAACTTTGTAGTAAAATTATCGGATTATCGTTATCGGAGTTAAAAATTGGGGTTAACGGATTATCGTTATCGAAGTTAACTTTTTGGTTAACGGTGCCCACCACTGGTCCTATTTGACATATAGGCGTAACACATTCTACGTCCTATTTGACATATAGGCGCAACCTATTTTAAGTCCTATTTGACATATAAGCGTAACCTATTCTAAGTCCTATTTCACATATAGGCGCAACCTATTCTAAGTCCTATTTCACATATAGACATGAAACAGACAAGGCTTGATATAAGGGTCTCAAATGCAACATTTGAGGATCTTTACTCAGCCAAATTGGTTAACCTAACACAAAACTCAAAAATAAAACCCTACAACAAAATACTGTATACGTTTACACACATGTTACTTTCGTGAAATAATTTTCATACATACAGTATATAAATAAATACATGAACACAACTTCACGCATCCAATTCTTCTTTTAAAGAAGAATCACACGACAGATTTCATCAACAGACACATACATTCCTTGCAAACAGATTGGATTCCTTCAAAACCCCAAACCTTCCAGACCTACCTGTAGGACACATAACATTTTCTCAATCATAACTACGGGTATTGACTTCAATGGAGTGGTGAATCCAAGTTTTGAAGACCAACTGGATTCAGAGGAATGCAAAAAAAAATATATATACACACACATTGTACTCTTTCCATGTCTCAAACACAACAACCTGTCTGAACATAACCAAGGATCGGAGAGTAAAAGCTTTTATTGCTGCGCTCTGATTCTGTGCACATAATTTTGTCCCAAAAAATTACATGGTTAAACAGTGGCACATACAAACTACTCTACTCTAAAGGGTTTTATGGCCCACTTTGGCCACAGCCCAAACTACTCTACTCTAAAGGGTTTTATGGCCTACCTTGGCCATAGCCCAAACTATTCAACAAGGGGCTGATGGCCTACCTTGGCCATAGCCCAAACTATTCAACAAGGGGCTGATGGCCTACCTTGGCCATAGCTCAAACTATTATAAAGGTCTTGTGGCCTCCCTTGGCTGAGACCAAACTACAAAAGGGTTTTATGGCCTCCTTTGGCCATGGGCCAAACAAAACGATCTTATGGCCTCCCTTGGCCATGGGCCAAACAACAACGGTCCTATGGCCTCCTTTGGCCATGGGCCAAACAAAAGGGTCGTATGGCCTCCCTTGGCCATGGACCGAACAAAAGGGTCTTGTGGCCTCCCTTGGCCAGAGACCAAACTATTACAAGTGTCTTGTGGCCTCCCTTGGCCAGAGACCAAACTATTACAAGGGTCTTGTGGCCTTCCTTGGCCAGAGACCAAATTATGATTCAAAAGGGTCTTGTGGCCTCCTTTGGCCAGAGACCAAACTACAAAAAGGGTCTTGTGGCTTCCTTTGGCCAGATACCAAACTACAAAAAGGGTCTTGTGGCCTCCCTTGGCCAGAGACCAAACTACAAAAGGGTCTTATGGCCTCCTTTGGCCATGGGCCAAACAAATGGGTCTTATGGCCTCCCTTGGCCATGGGCTAAAGAAAATGGTCTTGTGGCCTCCCTTGGCCAGAGACCATACTATTACAAGTGTCTTGTGGCCTCCCTTGGCCAGACAGCAAACTGTTAAAAGGGTCTTGTGGCCTCCCTTGGCCAGAGACCAAACTACAAAAAGGGTCTTGTGGCCTCCTTTGGCCAGAAACCAAACTACAAAAGGTTCTTATGGCCTCCCTTGGCCAGAGACCAAACTACAAAAGGTTCTTATAGCCTCCTTTGGCCATGGGCCGAACAAAATGGTCTTATGGCCTCCCTTGGCCATGGGCCAAAAAAATGGTCTTATGGTCTCCCTTGGTCAGGGGCCAAACAAAAGGGTCTTATGGCCTCCCTTGGCCAGAGACCAAACTATTACAAGTGTCTTGTGGCCTCCCTTGGCCAGAGACCAAACTACAAAAAGGGTCTTGTGGCCTCCTTTGGCCAGAGACCAAACTACAAAAGGGTCTTATGGCCTCCCTTGGCCATGGGCCAAACAAAAGGGTCTCATTGCCTCCCCTGGCCATGGGCTAAACAACAAGGGTCTTATGGCCTCCTCTGGCCATGGGCCAAACAACAAGAGTCTTATGGCCTTCTCTGGCCATGGGCCAAACAACAAGGGTCTTATGGCCTCCTTTGGCCATGGGCCAAACAACAAGGGTCTTATGGCCTCCCCTGGCCATGGGCCAAACAACAACGGTCTTATGGCCTCCCTTGGCAGAGACCAAACAACACACAAACAATACAGGATTCAAAGCCCCAAGCCCTCCAGATCTACCTGTGGAGAGTAACATTTACTTTACCAAAACTACGGGTATTGATTAGTCTGAAGTGGTAGGAGGTTTGAATACAGTACAAACTTTTAACCAAACACTACAACATGGAAGTACAGTACATTTCAATTAATTCACCAACGTAGAAGTCACTTCAAAACATAAATCGTTAACAAAACAAAACATAACAAAACTCCAAAACAACATTATTAAACCAGCATTTAAAAACTGGTGACCTATATAAAACTTACCCGAATAATGAGCAAAGTTAAAATGCTTAATAACTTTACTTTAATTCCATAAATTTCCTATACCTAAGGGGAGTCAAACTGATTGACATAACTTTAACTAAACTTGAGAAGTTGGCCTCTTGAACTTTATATTTAAATAGGTCTTGAGTAACCTTTCTCTTCCTAAATTCCTACTTCATTCTTTTTAATCCATTTCACATGGTTTAAAACACACAGTTTGTCAAAAAAATTAATCTATAACATACAAATTTTTCTCCGCCCCCCCCCCCCAGTATATGAAAAAACTATACAGGAACACTCAAAATTCGTCGTTTCGAATTTTGTCGTTTCGCAGATTCGTCGTTAATCTTTTACTACATATATTTCGCAATCCGTCGTCCATATTCGCAGAATCGTCGTTTTTTGAAAAAATGTGAAAAAAAAACGACCGAAATTGACGAAATTCAACTGTTTACCATCGCAAATATTACATATTTTGCCGGAAAACGATTAGAACTTGATTAATTAATCTGTTTAATAACATAATACAGTAAAATGTTTTCTCATTGAAACATATAATCTACCTCGAATTTCGTCGTTTCGTATTTCGTCGTGTTATTCCGGAACGAATTAACGACGAGTTTCGAGGTATTCCTGTATATGCTTACAACATGGTATCGTATGTGGTACCTTTATTTCTTAGTTAAATATAAATTATTATTTAATTGAATTAAATATCTACAAAATTGCCTTGGGATTGGCGACATAGCCTATTGGGAATGAAGATAATTGCCATACATACATAGAACCCATATGTAGGCATCGAGCCTGCATAACAACAAGAAAACCAAATTTATTATTTCGTGTTCAAAATTTTCCATTGCTGACTCGTGAAAATTACATCGAGAGAAGAGTCAACGAACTTTGAAGAATCAGCAGATTCCTAACGATTTATACTGGCGGCACTCTGAGCTGCTTATGTTACAGCGATGCTTTAAGCAAGGAAGATGTTCTTTATCTTCCTATAAGTTCTGAGTGAATTCCTCATATAAAACCTAATAACTATAAAAAGGATAGGCCTGGTCCTTCAGGTATTTAAGTGTAGTGACTGCTTATATTAATTAAATCAAAGCATCTCGTTGTGTAACTCCATCGTACCGCAGCCCTACATCGAAAAACATCGTCGCGTCCTACGAACAGAAGCGAGGCCCAACGAAATAATATGGTAAGGCAATTTCTTTCTTTACCATTAGGCAGCGCAAATACCGAAGGCAAATAAACATAAAGAGGTTTTTTGAAGACCTACATATACATAACTCTCTAACGAAAAAACGTTGGGCTTTTGTCGTTAACTCTCCACTGTAAGCTGCTGGAAATTTCCAAAGGATGAGGGTATCAGGCAATCAACCCATAGCCCTATATATAGTTTTTTCATACAGGCCATGGGTTATTACATCATCTGGTCATAGCTATCACTCATCCATCTTTGTATTGTTTCCTTATTCACCATTACAATTAAAGAATCATTGCTTCCTAAGTTTGATAGACTCCCTATTTAGGTCTTATACACAAGGATGTTCTGGGTTAATTATAGAATTGGTAATCAAATAGACTGAAACAAAATGTTCCCAGGTGTGAGATGATGACACCATCTTCTTGGTAAAACTTTGCCATTTCACAAAAATCAAATTCTGTCTTCTTATGTGAAGTTTAAATTTTCAAAACTCTTTATCAAGACGTTACATTTAGAGAATACAGTATATGGGGCATATTTTAACGTGCTACAGTACTGTATTTGTAGATAAGAATTGTAAATATTAGATGATGCCTCTAGGGCAGAGGGTCAACAATAGGTGAACCATACTCTGGATCTTGAGTTTTTCATATATAGGCCTATCTCACAGATGTACGAGCTATAATACTTAGAGAACTTAATTCCAGGAAAATATCATACCTTTCAGAATATTTAGATCTTTCTTACAGTTTATCATGTTACACTCGCAAATTTATAGCAAAATGATTAGTTTGCCTCAAATGAAATAAATGAACTGAAAAGTAAATCTATAAAGAAATCATACATGAAGCAATATGAGAAAAAGATAGAGGAAAGTTTTTAACCTAGCACATTAACACTACAAAAAACAGAAAAACTGTAAAAGCTCTTAAAAAGTACTTTTCAGTTATAGAGGAAACAGTCCATCATTCAGTAAACCATGGATAATACACCAGTCCATGGAATGTCTTTCTTCAACATATTCATAGCCAGAACCCCAGAAAATGTTACAAAAAGTTGATACTTCTGAAAGAATTAACCCGCGCATTATTATTAGATAGGTTCTGAGAATAAAAACCTAGAAACATTTACAATTTCCTCATCTTTTATTTAAGTGTACGTTTTTAGCTTATTTGACAATGAAAAGAAGTTAGTGAAGCCCCAAAACACTTTATAAAGCCGGAGTAAACTGGCATAATAGAAGATAAAATTGTGACTTAAAATGTTTTGAAATAGCTGATGAACAAAGACTTTATTAATGTTAAATAAATATTTATTTAGCTCTACTTTAAAATACTTGTTATACCTTTCAAATATCTTAAGCATTCATCACTAGAATTATGGTAGGAGAGGTTAGAGAGGGGGTAAGAAGAGAAGGGGGATGAATAATACAGAACGCAAATAAAAAACCAGAAAACATGAAAGAATACGCAATAAAGTGATTTTATTATGCAGTTCGGTGAGTGGCGTGTTGACTCACAGTTATTGGGTTATCTGCCGTATATACTATAATATATACGTATGTGCGGCCTCCCATTGCGACCCCCAACACCGCAGATCTAGCTAAATGGGCCCGTAGGACCCACTTTTCTTGCATAATATGCGCAGTATATTATAACGTTGAGATTCTAATTAAAATAAGGTAACTATAATATACACTTGTTCATGTTTATGTCTGGAATAAAATGTAGTTATAAATCCGTGTTACTGTTTAGGTGCCTGGCGTAAGACAAAACATTTTTGTCGTCTTTTTTTTTTTTTTAGAAAGAGGACAAATCTTTTTTTACCTCAACTAGTTCTTCGCGGCCGGCTCTTCTGAAGGGTGTAACTTTCTTGAGAAGAAACTACACAACACGCACTTTACACCAAAAGATAGAAGACGGACGTCGTCCCAAATATTTGGGGATCTTTTCGGTTTGACGGCCTGTAATGTTTTTTAACATTACTCGTTTTTATTGTCCACTTTTAATCGAGGATTTCAAAAATAACATTCATGTTTTAGAGAAACAAATAGTGAGGCAATTATATGCAATTTAACAAATTTAAAATATATAGTTTTAAACCGCATTGGAATCGTTTTGGTTTGACGGCTGGCGGAAAAAAACGAGTCATGGCTACGGGACCGTCAAATTCTAGACTTTACCAACTGGTTAGGTTAACTGAATGCCCAGTTAGGTTAACAGAATGCTCGGTTAGGTCAACTGTACGCCCTTGACGTAATTTTGTGCATCTAGTCAGACCACGCTCGTACAAAATTTTATACGCTTTTGCGAAATCGAGGAAAAGCGAGTCAGTCCATAAATTTACAAATATACCAGAGCCATTAAAATTTTGAGTTTCACATCTAAAGCAAGTGAGACAAAATTTGTGAAGCTGTATTCAAAATGTAAGTGGTTCGTGAGCTTAAAAAAAAATGTTAAATTCTTACTGGTTATAAACTTCTGTTCAAAAAGTAGGATAAGCGCTATATTTTGTGCAAAATTTGTATTTAAACAAAAAGGCTTGTCTACAAAAATCATGGACGAGTCTGGAAAATGCGTCCTGCTAAAAGGCAAATCTTTTTTGTGCATAATAATAAACCTTAAAATGAACAGGACAAAAATAACAAAAAACATTTGGCATTAAAAATTCAAAGTTAAAACAACGAAAAATATTTAGCAGCAGTTCTTAGAACACGTGTGTGTGTGTGTGTGTGTATATATATATATATATATATATTATATATATAAGCAAACAACCACAGGGAAAAGGAAACACGAAGTCCGAGCGCTTTCGTGATATATTCACATCATCAAGGAGAAACAAAAAATAGACGGAGATTACAAAGTAAATGAGTTAAATACACAAGCAAAAAATTCCCAATCGGCAACTCGAATTAAAGACCATAAAACCCTCTAAAGATTTTTTCCAATAGATAACATAATCTGTAGGCTGCTAAATTACTAAATATAAAAGAACTATATAGGTGAAATTAGACAAAATACCAGTACAGAGAACAAAAATTATTATAACGATTATTAGAACTAGTATTTAATTAAAGCAGGCAATTAAGTGGCAAGAATTTAATGAAAACAAAGGGAATGGTACCATCGTCTTACAGAATATTCCAAAATTTCTACAAACAGTCTGAAAAAATTGTTTTCCCAATAGCCAACCAGTGCATATATATATATATATATATATATATATATATATATATATATAAACAGAAAAGTATACATATTAAAATATACATACCGAAACCAATGCAAAAGAGTATATATACAAAACTCTCTCCAAATATCTTAACGTCCTATGGCCGAATGGGTAACGTGGTGGCTCGCAAAGCTCGAATCTTCAATGGCATTGACTCGAATCTCACCCAGGGAGAGCAAATTTATTTCTAATAATCTTTATTCAGAAAGAACCCATTACATAAGATATACATTGCAATCATACTGGTTTATACAATGTTGGGATTAACATTTAATTTTTGTAGTTTAATTATACAGTGTGTTCGAAAAGTCCCTCCGCAGTGCTATGTTAAACGCATAGGAAATTGAAAAACTACAATGTTTTCATTCAACCATGATTTAGTGATTTCATTACATAACCTTTTGATTTTACAGCATGTGTTGAAAGTGTTTTCCACCATTTTGCAGGCACAGAGCAACTCGTCTACACTTGTTGTCAAACACTTTTTTTAAAGTGTTCGTTGACTGCGGAGAAACTTTTCGAACGCACTGTAGTATTCTTATCTGAATATGCCGTTGGAAAGCATGACAGCTTTTCAGGCAAAAGTGTTTGAGATTCATTTCTATTTTTACATAGGAAAATGTCAAATATAAATAGAATTTGTGGAAAATAATATAATGTTGCATTTAGTTAACTCTGTTATTACAAATGAAAATTGAAATAATCTTTAAAATAATAGGAAATGATAATAGAAATAATAATAGAAATAATAGAAAAGAAAAATGGTGAATAATACAAATCATGATACAGTCTTAAAGTTACAAAGATACAGATGAGCGAGGCATATTATAACTATGGCGTAATATATTGGAAACTTTTAACATCTTATTTATATGGTTTATGATTGCACCCATTTAAGACTGTGAATTTTGCATATATAATTAATAGGTGATTTTCATTGTTTAGTAATATTTACAAGTTACAATATACAGTATATGCATATATACCCACATACATTAGTAGGAGTTTATACTGTAAAGTGTTTCTTTAGTGAGTTGCGAAATAATATTAGTGATGGTGCTTTTCTGATGTTTATGTGTATAGCGTTCCTATAGCGTTCCAGATATCTGCCCCTTTGTAGGAGAGAGCATTTCCTGCAATTTGCATGGAATAATTTGGTTTATGTATGAAAGCATTGAGAAGCCTTGTATTATGATTATGGTTGATGTGATTGGGGGTAATCGTCTTGTGAATGGGCGAAGTATAGTTTCCATGGAGCAATCCAAGAATAAGCACCCCAAAGTCCCCAATCCAAGAAAAAGCACCCCAGTTAGACTCCAATCCATGAAACAGCACCCTAGTTCGACCTCAATCCAAATTAAAGGATTTTAACATCAACATTCCTCGAAAATTTTGCCCAGGTCAATGCTTGATCGCACTTGGCACAGAGCATCACTTTTTAGTAAGATTTTTTTCCCTTACACCAATTTATTACTGGCAATGGATCCTCAACCAATAATGGTAACACTTGAGTTTGAAGTGCTACTATTATTTTGGGGTGCTTATTCTTGGATTGCTCATATATATCGAAACTACGGTAAAATTATTGAATGCCCAGTTAGGTCAACTGTACGCTCTTGACGAATGGTTAGGTTAAGTCGTAATATTTTCGTTAAACTAACGAAAATATTACCTAACCGGGCATTCAATTAACCGTTTTATAGCAATTAACTCTATTTTAACTCCATTTTAGAGCAATCCAAGAATAAGCACCCCAGTTCGACCCCAATCCAAGGAAAAACACCCTAAATTGATTTGGGGGTGCTTATTCTTGGATTGCTCCGTTTCCATTATTAGCAACTTTGTACATACTGAATATTGGAAAGGTATGAGATCGTCTGTTATCATTTGTCTGAGAGAGTTCGTAAACATTTTTTATGGATTACTTCTAGCGGATACAGTATATAATTCTGTGTACTACCCCACGCTGTGATTCCATAATGCAAGTGTGGATGCATAAGTGAGTAATACAGTGGGAGGAGGGCATTTTGGGGAATTTTTTTTTTTTTAGTTTAAACATTATGTAGAGAAATCTAAATATGTTTGATTTGATATGTTATGTGTGGCTTCTGAAATTTAATTTTTTATCTAACTTGATGCCAAGAACTTTAACTTCATTTACTTTTGCAAGAAGAGTGTTTTCAAATATTAATGGTGTGTACACGATTTAAGTTACTGTTAGCCTATCAGCCCACTCTGATCGAGCAAGCCGGCGGCACGCAGGTAACCGATCGCCCTCTCCGGAGTGGACCAGAGGTTCAGCGCACTAGTGATGTTGTGTTGTGTTCGTTGTTGTGCTACAGCGGTACAGTCTGTCATAATGTGTTCAATTGTTTGTGGTGTGTCCTGGCACAGGTGGCAGGTGTTGTCTGTGGAGTTGTCTAGTCTGTGTTTATATGTCCGTAAGTTGGAGTGATGTCCACATCGGAATCGTGCTAAGTTAACTCGATCCGATCTGCTCAGGCTGATCTCTGACCTATTAATGGGTGGCGGCTTTGCACCTAGGACCGCATTCGGACCGAATCGTGTCAGTGCTTTGTGGGTTAGGTGTGTGTGTATGTATTTTCTGTACTGTGTGATGTCTGTGGGGCGTAGTATGGAATGGAGTATTTGGTTATAATGTTTCTCTGGTGTTACCTAATGGTGCGAGGTGTCGGCGCATGATTGTACATGTAGTGGCAAGGGTGTTGTGGGTTAGTTGTCGCTGCTGCCATGAATTGTGTTCCCCTCATATCTAAATGTTCCCTAACTTTCAGTATTTTTGTTTCTGTGTGCAGGTGTTCTATTGGTGTTGTTTGAGTGCATCCTGTAATGATACGAAGTGCGTTGTTTTGTATTGTCTGTAAGGTGTATATGTGTGTGTTTGAGATAATGGGTGCCCAGCATGGGCTAGCATAGTCCATAACTGAGCGAATATATTGTTTGTATGTGAATGATGTTGTTTCCTGCAGGTGTCCAAAGTTTGTGCCTGTTAGTACCCTAAGCGTGTTAAGTCTTGACGTACATTTGTTTTTAATGTCCTGAATGTGGTTTGCAAAAGATAATGATGTGTTGTATGTGACCCCAATTATTTTGGTCCTGTGAGTGTGTGGAATGTTGGTGTTGTTTAGTGTAAGCTGTGGAGTTACCTGGTGTTCTTTTATGTTGCTTGTAAGCAAGGTGATGGTTGATTTTGTGGGCGCTACTTTGAGTCTATTGTGTGTGAGCCAGTCTTGTATACTGTTTATGTATGTTTGTAGGTTATTTGTAGCGGTGTCGATGTTGTTGTGGGGGGATGTTAGAGCGATGTCATCTGCATATGATGATAAGGTAAGCTTGTTATCTATGGGTTGGAATGTCATGCATGTATAAGTTGAACAGTGTTGGTGAGAGAACAGAGCCTTGAGGGATCCCGTTCGGAAAAAGTTTGTTTTTGGATGACTTGCCATTAAATGTGACATGTGAGTATCTTCCTGAAAGATAGTTGCTCAGTTGTTGTTTATGAGAGGGAAGCGTGGGATAGCATCAAATGCTTTACTAATGTCTATTGTTGCTAATAGTGTACGTTGAGCTAGTCGTCTGGAGTTGATGCCATCCATGATGTGGTGCGTGAGGTTAGTGAGTAATGTCGTGGTTGAGTGGTGAGGTCTGAATCCATGTTGAGTAGGCGATAGTGGTATGTGTGGGTTGGTGATTTGTAAGATTAGTCTTTCTGTTACTTTGGAAGGTGTGCATAGTAAAGTAATGGGTCTATAGGAAGCTGGTTCTGTTGGATTTTTGTTTGGTTTGAGTAGTGTAATAATTTTACCTTGTTTCCATGTGTCAGGAATAATACAGTGTTGGTATGAATATATGTTGATATTTGTGAGGCTCTGTGGGCCCAAGAGTTTAAGGTGTATGTTAGATATGTTGTCTGGTCCAGTAGCCTTCGAATTCTTAATGTTTTTGATGTTGGTTAATGCAAATAAACTGAAATGGGATTCAATTGACGTTTCCTCCAATAGATGACGCCACCCACTTCGATTAAATTATTTTCAAGGAATCAGATCCCCGAAAAGTATTTCATCAACTATCGAAGTTTGATTAAAATACTCTTATCACCTGAGGGCACTTGTTCTAGGAAGGAATTACCCACATCTTTATAAAAATTCTAGCCTCAGTATATTGTTAAATTTAGTAATGTAAGAGTTTATACGATATTTTTAAAGGTTTCTTCATAAAATATATTTCCTGTTTTATAAGTAAAGTCCTGAATTGAATTTTTTTCACATACAGATCACATAAATCAAAATTCAACTTGTTAAATCTGCAAAACCGTTCAAAATTAACTAAATCGCAGAGAAAATACATGAAGCCCTGATGGTATTCGAAATATAGGGACAAAATGTTTGTTTTGACGTGTTTTATTTTACAGTAATATACAGTATATATATATGGTGCTCGGACGTTTCGTCGCCGGACGTTTCGTCGAACGGACGTTTCGTCGCCGGACGTTTCGTCGAACGGACGTTTCGTCGTCGGACGTTTCGTCGAACGGACGTTTCGTCGACAGACGTATTGTCAAATGGCTATTTCATATTTCTACCACCCCCATCTCAGATAATGTAATGGTGCAATTAGAGGTTAATAAACCAACCAGCGTCCACAGCCAGGTAAAGTTTACGTTCCCCCTACATTATCCTAGTGTAGTTTACATTCCCCTACATTATCCTACTGTAGTTTGCGTTCCCCAACTTTGTCCGCGTATACCTAATCAAATAAAACGTTAAAACTAACGAAAATATTACGACTTAACCTAACCAATCGTCAATATATATATACACACACTGTATATATATTGACGATTAATTAGGTTAAGTCGTAATATTTTCGTTAGTTTGTGTCCCCTTTTGTGTCGGGGAAACGTAAACTACACTTGCTCCTAATATATTAATATAATATATTAATATATAAATAATATATAATTACTAAATATATATAATTACCAAATATATATACCTAAATACCTAAAAGCAATACCTAAAAGCTATTGCACATAATTTGTAAGTTTATAGGGGCACAATTTTAAAATTTCTTTCTTCCGAAATTTAAATAAATATATTTTATTTTTAAATGAAAATACAGTTCTTTCGACGAAACGTCCGTCGACGAAACGTCCGTTCGACGAAACGTCCATCGACGAAACGTCCATCGACGAAACGTCCATCGACGAAACGTCCATCGACGAAACGTCCGTCGTCGAAACGTCCGTCGACGAAACGTCCGGCCACGATATATATATATATATATATGGATTGTACGTAGCTTTGGGTTCTGTATAATTTCCTTTGTTTTTTAATTAGTGGTTTTATTTATTTTTTACTAATATTTATGCCATGTATGATTATTAAATTTCTTTTTACCCCTTTGTGTTTTATTTTCCTATGAAAACATTGTTTGTTTTAAATACGTACATGTTTGTTACGAGAAAGTTACACATACAAAAGTTACGCTAAAGTTACTGACAAAAAAAATTTCAGCAACATTACGTTAAGTAAAATTACACGTAAGTCACGCCACAATTGCTGACAAATATTTGTGGATAGGATATGCGGGAGTTACGCGTAGCAGGACTATAATTAGGGTGTATACCTTTTGTTAGTTGGAACATGGTCAATATTCATGGGAGGAGGAGTATTGAGACCTTGGTGCATATATCAGACTCGTGTATGGTATTTGAGAACGGGCGTTTAGTTATTCAGAGGACCGTTATTAGTGATTTTGATAGGAAGAGTGTGAGAGGGCCAACCAACAAAATTTTTAGACGACTTTACGAAAATATTTTAATTAAAAATTGTATTTTGACCTCGCGTTGAAATAAGAATGATGATTGGATAATCTTTAGGACAGCAAGGCAGTTTTCATGATTATATGATGGTCTGTAGATTGGAGTTGTTAATTTTTAAGGGACGCCAGTTATCCTCGAAACGGGATTTATAAATATGTTTTGCGACTTTTTAATATCAAACACTGTAGGAACTAATTTTTGGAATTTCAGGCAAAAATTTGTATTATTTGATGGGGGAAAATTTATGAACCGATCAGTGAAATTTTGAAATATATAATACTGTACTTTATATAGATTCTATATTTATAAATTTATCGTGCGTTTTATTAAAATTAACTTATGATAAAAGAGTTCATTACTTCGTGACTTGTATAGTTGTAGTTTGTCGGACAAAACAATGTATCTGAATTCATGTGATGCATAGGATAGATTATGGTTGGCCATACGTGGGGATTTATGTGGTATGAGGTATGTCGTTTTATACCATTTCGGGGGTGAGATAAAGTTTGCTTTCTGAGGAAAAAATGTAGGATTAAACCTCATCTCATAGGTCGTTTGTTGCTGTTTGTTTCCACTGAATCGTGACCCGCTGAAAAGCGATTGTTGCCATTTGGACATTAATCGACGACAATCAGGGTTTGAAATTTTCAAAATCTTCTCACTGAATTGCCAATAATACATTCGATATCATGGCGGCATATTCAAATATGTCTTTGAATTAGGCATAGATATGATATATTTCGTCTCATTTTGGGTTTCGTTGTTTTCATTTTTAGTAATCCACAATGTGTTTCATTATAAGTTGGGCATAGCTATTTCTAATCTAGGCCCTATTGGCTTAATCAGAATGACAGCCTAATCCTAGGCTAACTTACTATTCATTGTACACATCGGCAACTTCTACTACGGTTGTTTCAATGAGTGGAATATTTAACTCAAATATATAACTGTTGCGTCCTTTGCATCCGTATTTCTGATTTAATCTATGCTGTCTTGAGGCCAGGCCGAGCCAATTAAATTTCGCGCCACAAATTCAGCGGCGTTAAGACAACAAAACAGAAAGTCTGTGTGATATACAAATTGCATTTCAGCGGCTCTAAACGGCTGCATTACAACACAACCTAAACAGCAACAAACGTTTAATCGGTATTATCAATCTTTCATCTACTGAACCGGTGAACTCTAGAACAATATTCCTCAATCCATCTTTCACCTTGTGAATGACCTCCAATCTTTCAAACGCAGAGTATTCAGGCATCTTGAAAACCTTGGACCTTGATTTCGGCTCTCTTCATCCTCTATGGGAAGGACGTTTTGCGGGCATTCGGTCTTGGCTCCTCCTTCCTTAAAAAAAAACACGACCTGTATATAGACTGTTTTTTAGGAATTGCTTTCAATACTACTGAAATGTATTTATATGATAAATGTATCGGTATATTTTAAATTGAGAAGTATAAAAGGTTTACCACGTCTTCAAATCGCTTCCAGTGAGATCAGCAAAATAAAGTGACCTTGGGTCTAGTAAGTGGCTGAATGGGAGAACAATGTACTGTTTTTCGATTCTGTAGCCATCTCTGGTTGTGAATCCAGGACAGTTGTAGGTCCTTCCTATCATACGACCTTTGATGCTGCCAACAAATAAAAATAATAAATTAACATTTGTTATTCCGTCTTAATATTTCACTGCACGTGTTTAATCTGAAAGTTTTGAACATAATAATTATTAAGACGATATTATATTAACGGAAGAGAGTGTGTGAGAAAAATATATATTTTAAATAATAAAACAAGAAACAAAAGGTATGGAAAAAGATTCCGTCGATTATTTTCTTGTAGACGTAATTCACACCTTTGTTTTTCAAACGTCTTCAGTATAAATATTCGTGAACGTTTCTTAACTTATTCTGTTTTTACAAATTCACAATATCGACGTAAATACTCGCGTGTTTGATGATTAAATTTGTCTTAACTTTATACGTTAAAGCAAATACTGAACTCACCACTTTTCTCAAAAGAAAAGGAATAAAAAAAGAGAAAAAAATTTTCGCAAATGATTTTCCGTTGCCATAGTAACTGAGCACGCTGTAAAAACGGTAAAAAAAAATGGGATCTATATATTTTATAATATACGGAAGAAAATTTTTTTGTTATCGACTGTAAAATATATATATATATATATATCACCATCGAAAAAATGAATAAGATGAATTTTTTTCATTATTTCTTTGTGTTTAGAATTCTCCATCTTTGAATTTGGAAAGTGAAGTTTTTACGAAAAGTTTTGTATTAAAAAAGGAATCCTTCTAAACGGTACTATAATAATCAATATAAACATAAAAATAACTGTAAAATACACTCAATCATTTTTGAGAGTAAAACTTTGTCAATAAAAGTTACGAAAATTATGTGTAATGCAAATAAATTCACAAAGAATAGAAGTTAATGAAATTATTATTATTATATTATTATTATTATTATTATAATTACATTGATTCAAAAGCTATTGTCTCTAACACGCTCTCACAGAATATACAGGGTGCCCATAAATTCTTTTAAATTTAAGTGAAATATAATTATGATAAATATGTAAAGATAATTTGTCGACAGCCTGCATATATATATATATATACCAACCACAAATCAGGGATCTTGGAGTAATAATGTCATCGGATGCAGAATTCGGAGAACACAATAACACTAACTCATAACAGCTGAAACAATAATGGGAATTATTTGGAGGACATCCATAGCAGAGAAGCAAACATCATGCTCAAATTATGGGAGAGTTTAGTTCTATTAATAGCTGAATGTTGCTCACTACTCAAAACCCACACTGTAAACGAGACATTGCAAACATAGAAGCCACACAAAGGACTCTTTACGTCTGAGATAGAGGAAACGAAAGATGAAGATGACTGGTCAGATTACAATTCCTGAAATTGGCACTCCTTGGAAAGAAAAACGTGAGCGACAATACGCAGTTACGTACGTTGGAAAATACTCGAGGGTTAGGTGTCAAACTTTAGAAGTGAAATAAAAAACCCACTGCAATGAGAGAACAGGTAGATTCCTTACTATCCCAGCTGCGGTAGGACGCAGAACCATTAAAAAAAATATGGGAAATGCTCTGGGAATACGAGGCCCAAAATTCTTTAACGCGTTGCCAAAAGAACTGATGAACTTCCGGCACGCTAATCTAACTACCTTCAGACAGTAACTCGACAGATTCCTATATAAAGTCGTAGCTAGAATGAGAGTAATAAGCAACTCTCTCGTTCATCAAATCCTGCAAGTGAAACAGGATGCTACAGAGGGGTCGATTAGACCCTGAACATTTGTTCAAACTGTCAATTGTATGTGTGTATACATATATATATATATATATTCTATCCTGCGTCAAGTCAGGTCTAGAGGACCTGACCAACCTGACCTCCGCCGACGCACGGAATATCTAAAAGGTTATAATATATATAAACCCTCCGTCGATGGCCTTGGGTGGTTCGAAGTTGACCGGGGTTTTGGTTAGGTAGCAGCAACGGATTTCTCACTCTTGGGTAGTTGGTACTGTGTAGGGAATCGCAATTATTTCTTTTGTACTACCCTCCGATTTCTTCTTGAGCGGGTCGGAGGATTCTGTGAACCCTTACTAGGTTATTGGTTGATTCCCCGAGTCTTCTTTTAAGTATCGGAGAAGTTTGTGAGGAAATGCTGGTCTCAGACTTAATGTCTATTGATTTCTAACTTTACTGTTTCTTGAGATGCTATCTTATTCTAAAACTAAATTTTCTTGGAAGAGACAGACTCAAAAGAGAAGATAAGATATCCTTTTACTGAATTTTACTGCTTCTAAATATTGCGGGTAATGCTTCAGCCTGAGTCAGAGCAGATAGAACAACATTTGAAAAGTTACAATGGTTTATATACTATTTAATCTAGTGACATCATTATTATTTAATTTTTACTTGTCTTGTTTTTCCAATTTTAATAGGCTGAATTGTTTTGCTAACTCAATCCATATTATGTGGATCTTGTAGAAACTAATAAAGCAAAAATATTTTGAAGATGAAGGCAAATTCTGCTGTAACAGCATATTGACAAATTTGATGTTATCATGATTTGGGGTGTCAACTGAAATTGGAAATTAAGATATGCATTTTATTAAAATTAAATGTTTAAAATTTAAAATTAAATGCTGAATAGAGTTTCGGCAGAATATGACCATCTTTTACGATTTAAGCAAGAATATAAAAAATTAACATTGCAGAATTTAACAAGATAATATGATCAAGTTAATAAGAAAAATAATTAGGTACTTATAAAAAAGGGAGCAAGTGTAGTTTACGTCCCCCTGACGCTTAAAATGGGACACAAACTACACTAGGTCAAAGTTGGGGAACGCAAACTACACTAGTATAATGTAGGGGAACGTAAACTACACTAGGCACCAGAGGGCGACGTAAACTACACTTGCTCCAAAAAAAGAAATGATTCATCAAGATATTGAATAGGAAATTACTTTAGCAAGAAACCAAATAAAGCACAGAAAAAATAAAAATTTTAATTATTTTCCAAGCTTACATGAATATTATATACAGGGTGTCCATAAAGTCGTGCATTATAGGAACATAAGCAATGTCTATATTATTATGTCTCCATTAGGCCAAATATGTTGAGGAACATTCAAAGAAACCTGCTTTTTTCGTTTACAAACATGCTTTGAGATTGGTGGGAATCATTTCGAACAAATAAATAAAACAAAATAAATAAATAACAAAATAAATGTATTTTCCTATGATGTGTGACTTTATGGACACCCTGTACAGTTAGAATGATATGCGAGTTTGGACATTATACGCAAAATGACTGTTAGAATTATCAATTTTACACACACACACACACACACACACACACACACACATATATATATATATATATTATATTATATATATATATATTATATATATATATATATTTATATATATATATATATATTATACATATATATATATATATATATATATATATATATATATATATATATATATACAGGGTGGGCCGTAAGTTTCCATACATTGGAAAATAAACGTTTGTTTTTATGTTTCAGATACCCTAAGAATATGCGTTTGACGTAAGATCTTGTTTACTGATGAAGCAAATTTTTACGTCAATGGAGAGGTTAATCGGCAAAACATACGTTATTGGAGTAATGCTAACCCTAACTGGCTGAGTCCGACGAAGATGCAAGGTGCCGGTAAAGTGATGGTGTGGGCCGGGATATGGGGTGACAGAATTATTGGACCAATTTTTGTCAGTGGAAATCTTAATGCCGAAAGGTATCTTAACATGTTGCAAGAAGAGATTTTCCCATCCCTGCTAAACGAGGAAGGTAACTTCCCAGTTTACTTCCAGCAAGATGGAGCTCCACCTCTTATGGTCTTCACGTGAGTCGGTATTTGGATCAGCAGTTTCCGGATGCTTGGATTGGTCGGCGTGGTCCTGTGGAGTGGCCTCCCAGATCCCCAGATCTCACCCCCCTTGATTTCTATCTTTGGGGGCACTTGAAGGCCATGGTGTATCAGGAAAAGATACGAGACATAAATCATCTAAAGGAACGTATCACCAACGCCATTACAAGCATAACGTCAACTGTGCTAATGCGTGTTCATCAACAGTGGGGAACACGTATTGAAATGTGTTTTCAAAACAATGGCAACCATGTAGAGCATATTATATAATAAAAATGGTTGTCCATAAAAAAATGTTTATTTTTCCTATGTATGGAAACTTACGGCCCGCCCTGTATATATATATATATATATATATATATATATATATATATATATATATATAAATATAATATATAAAATACTTTATTATTTGAATTTTTAATTTTCTTTACTGAATATTTTAATAAATTTTTAAAAATATGCCAAATTACAACAGAACCTCTTTTAATTGCATTTTATTCCAGTCTGTTTATTCGATGTTACAAGCTTTTTTCATTTGCATTGCGGATGTGGACCGTAAATGAACTAAAGCCTTCCTCCTACTTTCATGCTTTAATTTAATTTATTCGCGTATGCTCATGATGTACAGAACGTATTATGTGCTTAACTGCCTTTTCCTCTCTTCGTCCACATTGCGAACGTCACCGACTCACTTTCTGAACCCAATTAAATTTTACACCCGATTACGTCAATTTTTTTATTTTAAGTGTTGTAGAATTAAATTTGAAATGTTGCACGCTAATTTTTACCGAGTTACGTAAGTTTGAAAAATAAAATTTTCTCAAATTAATATTTTGTGGGTTTTGTGAGAAACCTTACGACTACATTTTATATTTTATATTTTGCCAAATTAATTCCGAGTTTAAGGAAAGAAGTAAATTGCTAAAGTTCTCAAAACATAAGTTTGTTTTCAAATTAAAAGTTTTGCGGGTCAATATGATTAAATCTCTATTGTGGTTAGAGTGAAGGATTGAGCGTTAGCCGCAATCAATAAGATCCCGTCTTTAAATTTACTGAGCATGGGGAGCTTTTGTTCTCGCGTCGCTGGGACACGTGTATCCCAAGCGGGTCTCTATCTACTGCACCATCCAAGAAGCCGAACACTTTTTCAGAAATGCGCTTGTTAACCCTTCAGTAATTCCTGGCAAGATCCAAAGATGTTCATGTGTATAGGAATGAAACAGCAGCAAAAGAAATAGAGCAAGAAGCTATTGGGGAGGGGAACGAGACTTTTATTATTATTATTATAAAAAGAACGTTCCAAAGCTCTCAAAGTATTTTTAGTAAAGAAATCGTGGCAGCAATTCTTGAGTAACTTAAAAGAACGTCTTTTATTTTTAATATTTATTAATGTGCAGAAGTTTCCTTAAAACTTTACCATATAATTTACTAAACATCTTAACTGAAATTATGAGTCTCTTAATACTTTGCTAATAAAAAATAGAAGCTACTACAAATTTAAACAAGAAATAAAACTAATTATAAACTAATTATAAAATTAATTATAAAAAGTTAAATTACTTAATGAAGATATAAAAAATGTTCACCTTCAAATTATTTAGAATGGCCACTAAGGGTTAATTTAAGGCCTTTAGTTCCAAATAAATAGTGATTCTGTCGACTGAAGGTCATGATGATGCTTTTTGTGGTGAAAATATTAAAGTTATTCAGAATTTGAAAGTTACGCGTTTTCGTATCGTCATTATCGTCAATTTTAACCCTTTCATGCCTCAATTATGAATTAAATTTTTGAATAATTTTCACTCGTTAAAACTAATTTATAGGAGGTCAAATGATACAAAAAGACTGACTTTGTTTTTATTATGTCAAAAAGGAAGGAGAATAGATAGCGATTGCATTTGCGACCATCGATGTTGCTTAAGGGCTAAAAATACCTCGCAAATTTAATGCTGAGACGCACCAGACACCAGACACGAGAGGGTTAAGGCTTTTATGTACAGTATATCACGAGGCTCGTATTTATTTTGTTTAAGAAATGAGATATTTGTCTTCGATATAATGCGGAAATTTGTGGTTTCTATTTTACCAAATTTCTATTTTACCAAATTTGATAAGATAATAAATTCCCACATTGTATCGTAGAAAAAGTAATATCTCGTTCTTAAATATAATATTGAATGACAAAAAATTCAAATCAAGATGAATATATTAATTTTTCAAGCTGAATTTGGGCATCAGATTAAGATTAAAAAAAAATAAGATTAAAAAACTTTATTCAGAAAAGAACACAAATGACAGTGTTACAATTTTTAGATATTTGTTATTACATTCGTATATTTACAGTATTCTCGTTTGAATATGCCTTTCGAAACATGGGGGCTTTTTGGGCAAAATTAATACCTATACTAGTGTTACTGATTCATTCATTAACTTACTGAGTGGTATTGCAATTTCATCGGATATTAATTTGTATATTTTTAACGGGATCGTATTGATGTTAGAATCTTTAATTTTTAATTTTTTTTTTTTTTTTTTGCTAGAGGATATTGTATGGTAGGATTGGATGAAAGGAAAATGAGTTTGGATTTGGTTGAGGCATGTATTGTTGGTAGTGAATGTTTGTAATTGGGATCGAGAGTGCAGTATTGGAGCCGATATTTGCATAGAAGTTGTTTAATAAATTGGCTATTTGTTTGGGGTCACTGTAAGAATTTGCACCTTGTGCGAGAGAGGATAAGGGATTGTTTTAACATTCTTTGTGTTAATTAACTCTTTCAGGGTGTTCCATAGATTTTTTGAACTGGTTTTTGCTCATCAATTTTTTAGCAATAATGATCTGCTTTTACTTTTTTAATGACTGCATTAAGTCTGTTACAGTAATTTTTGTGTCTTTTCGGTAATAATATCAATTTTCCAAAGTTTAAAGAGTGTATGTTTGCGGTTAATACTTACGATGAGTGTTCGTGTGATCCAGTGGTTGTTGTATTTAATTTTAGATATTACTTTTGATTTAAGAGGAAAGTTCCAATATCCTGATTACTTTCGGTTATTCTAGTCCAGTCGAAAACTATTATAATCAACTTTTTTTGATAAGCATGGTGTACGTAGGCAAGTGATCTGTGATATTTAATATAATTATACCCGAGATGCAATCAAGCGGGAACCGCACCCAGATATGACCTAGCAGAATCGAATTTGTAATGTCATTGTGAAGTCTAATTGGCTTTGTAATAGCTAATTTAAAATCACTCGAAGTCATGATGTTGTGAAGGAAGCTTGCGTTATTATTCGAATGTTTTTTTGTGAGATCAATACTTAAATCTCCTGCAATAACAATTGTTACAAATATAATTGGAAGTAAAATTCTAGCGGTATTGGTAATAAAAGTTGATACGTTACCAGTTGGTGGTCGGTAAATGCCTAAAATTGAATAGTGGGTGTTATAAATTGTTATATGACGTCGTTTTATACGTTATTTTTAAGGTGTAAATTATACCTTTATTTAGCCTGTTTTCCTTTAAATCACATAATATAAATTTAACCCAAGGTTATATATATCACTGATTATATTCTTATTTCTCTGTCAATTCGTGTATAAAACCTTTTACAAAAAATATATTCATCACACACTTTCTAAACCAATTACAATGCAAAATGAAATTTTTTACAGTAATAAAGATTTGTAATTAAGTAAAATGCACAAGCAATTTAAATGTGACTGTTAGACAATTTTAATCTACATTTTGTAGTTATTTAACTGAATCCAGCCATATTGTACTACGCAAGATCATTGAGATGAATAAACGCACACATACTACAATTTTGATTGAATTATCTTTAGAGTAACAGCTGGTTCTCTACCCGGCCTTTTTACCGTATTTTGTACATAATACAATTTCGTAAAATAAACAAGCACTTCAAATTTGACTGTCAGACAAGGTTAATCTACAATTGGTAGTTATTTAACTTAATACAGCCGTACAGTTAGAACCACTTATCTGTCAGGTAGACCTTCTTAGATCGGATCAGCCGTTACAAATAACGTACAATGGGAATAACACTGCAGGTTACCCCACGAACTCGGTGCTCGTTTTCTTCTGCTATATTTTTTTTAAGGGAAGACAATTTAGCTTGGCGAGTAATTCGCTGAATATTAGAAGAACGATTTCGCTTCTAAGTGCCACACACGATTTTAATTTCTCATTACGGCACAATATATGTATATTTATATACTTCAGCAAATTTCCACTAAGAACTCGTTTTTTGTTCCTAAAAGGAGATATAAATCTAATGTTCTTATTTAAAATTCACACAGGTTTTGTGAGAGAACATTATTTCACCACGCTCTGAGATGCACTGATTCTATGCTTTTCCCTGTTTCATTTGAGCATTTTCCGTTTCAAATTTATAATGGAAACATTTATCCCATCTTTTAACTAACATAATTTTATGCTATGTTATTCGGCAATAAGTAAAGAGTAACTTGATATAAATTTCACTCTCCTTCTCTGTTTTAATAAAATTTTATTTTTATATACGACAACTCCTCTTCTCTGCCTGTGGACCCTTTTGTTCGCAGGCACATATCCAAGTAAAATTCTCTTTTTGAGTCATCCTATTTTTAAGAATTATTAACCTTTCAGAAGGTGAAATTTTAACATGTCATTAAACTTGTTAATAGTGTAACAATCTACTTTCTAACGGATTTTTCCCTTTTCATACGTAAATGAACGTTCAATTTTATGACGCCTTCTCTCTTTCTTTGGAGTGAAACGCGGAACTCACGTGCCGTCTCACAATTGAATTTCTTTATTTTAATGTAATTTTTTACATCAGTTATTTTCCTAGTTTCTGGGTACCTATATATGGCATTTTTATCCGAACTTATTCAGAATTAAATAGACAATTGAATTCATGTCTTTTTCCCTAAATTACATGAGTATTTCACATGCACATGTTTTAATTTCATGTACGTAAGAATTTATAAACGTCGTTTCGTTTACACCCGAAACTATACAGAAATGCCCCGCCATCTTTATTGGAGCTTCGCTTAGTTTTCCGTTTGGTATTTATACATACAATTCATTCTGTTTGCATGATCAATTTTGTTTGTGGGTTAATTTATGACCAGTAATTAATTAACCGTATTACATTATTCCCATACATAACAAAATAAGCTTCATTTGCAAATGTTTCTGAGGTATTATTTATGTTCATCAGTTCTTTGATACTTTTCTTCTTGAAGTATGGGTTTATAAATATACTTACACCTCCTCCCCTATTGTTATTCCCACATACATGGTAGCTTGTGTACCATGGAATGTTTGAAAAATCTTATTATTTTCATTTAACCAAGTTTCAGTTAATATAATGAAAGTAAATTTATGTTGTAATAATTTTAGGTTAACTGTCAATTCGTCGAAGTGACTTGGGAGACTGCGAATGTTTAAGTTCAGGAAAGACAGGCTGCCGTGGTTGTATTTCTTGTTTAAGAAGTTGTCTACTGAAATATAGTCGGAGTTGACTACGTTTTCAGATTCAGTAATTTAATTTACAGTATTGAGAGTATTTAAAGGATTGATTATGATGTGAAGATTAGGTAATACGGTAATAGAAATAATAATGAGTCGAAGAAGTTTATACATCCATGTGTGTGTGTATATATATGTTACGCCCAAACATCGAAATCGCTCAGTGAGCGAAAAAAACAGCCACAACGCGTTGTGGATGCACCTAAGTGACCACACACCGATGTTAGATGTTTTTTCGTTTCATGGCCGGTCTCAAACAACCATAACTCGTTGTGGACGATTCGGATATGACCACAACGCGTTGTGGACGATTTGAAAATTATTGAATGCCCTGTTAGGTTAATTGAATACCCGGTTAGGTCAACTGTACGCCCTTAACGATTGGTTAGGTTAAGTCGTGATATTTTCGTTAAAACTAACGAAATATCACGGCTTAACCTAACCAATCGTCAAGGGCGTACAATTAACCTAACTGAGCATTCAGTTAACCTAACCGGGCAATCAGTTGACCTAACTGGGCATTCAATTAACCTAACCAGTTGGTTAATTTTTACATTTACGTCTCATTCTAAAGTTGCTTAAAATTAATCGAAACCTACGGGAAAATTATTGGTAATCATTTTTTAAAGGACTTTATCTTTTTTCTAGCATATCTGCTGAACTTTGTTTTTTAATTGGTGAATACGTCGATAAATATACGACGTGTTTATATCATTTCAATATACGTCGTGTTTAAATAGAGTTTGATGAAAGACATCGGTGTGTGTGTGGTCGTTTCAAATCGTCCACAACGCGTTGTGGTCATGAAGCGAGAAAATATCTACCATCGGTGTGTGGTCACTTAGGTGCATCCACAACGCGTTGAGGCAGTTTTTTTCGCTCACTGAGCGATTTCGATGTTTGGGCGTAACATATACATATACGGTTGGCGGTTGGCGAAAATATTTTTCCAATTAAAAATATACTCGTATCTAAACACAGTTTAAACGTTTTGTTAAATAATTTAATTGCTTACAAATTACTACACTATTTTTTTTTCTAATATTTCCAACGAAATACGAGTTATTAAATATTTTTTAAAGTAAACATAAACCTTTTGCCACAGCTATTTGTAACACAAATTTAATTGGTACATTTTTTATTCATACAGACCACCGATATGTAAGATTTAATATATATATATATATATATATATATATATATATATATATATATATATATATAATAAAGGATTTACACTTAATTTCCAATATTCTGAGGTTTTTTTTTTATTTTCAGTACCGAGTTTCTTAAAAATAATTCTAGATAAGAATTTGCAGTATGCTAAGAATACTGTCTTCATTTTTTCCTTCTGCTGACGCGTTTCGTTCATATACTTTGAACATCTTCAGAGCTTTATACATAATTTTAAAGTAAAATGGGTTATATATATTTATATATATATATATTTTTTTTTTTTTTTAATTGTAAAGGGTGATCCAGAGAAATGGGATCCAAAAGAAACCCCTGTAACTCTTAAAGTATAAGTCCTTTTATAAAATCATACGCATCATTCGAAAGAGGATAGTTACAAGTTTGTACAGGATTGTATAGGTTTTGACAATACAAGAAAAGATAAGATACAAAACAAAATAAAAGTGTTAGTTAATTAAAACTAACCCTTCAAGATGACTGCATGGACTGTGGAACAGCTGCGTTTCATAACTGAGCAATATTATGAGCATGGAAGAAGTGTAGTTTCAGCTCAAAGATCTTTCAAGACAAATTTTCAGATGTCAAAATCACCTTCTAAGAGCTGAAACTACACTTCTTCCATGCTCATAATATTGCTCAGTTATGAAACGCAGCTGTTCCACAGTCCATGCAGTCATCTTGAAGGGTTAGTTTTAACTAACACTTTTATTTTGTTTTGTATCTTATCTTGTCTTGTATTGTCAAAACCTATACAATCCTGTACAAACTTGTAACTATCCTCTTTCGAATGATGCGTATGATTTTATAAAAGGACTTATACTTTAAGAGTTACAGGGGTTTCTTTTGGGTCCCATTTCTCTGGATCACCCTTTATATTTGATACAATTTCAAATTAATTTAAGAATATTAGAAAGTTCATTAAATTTTATATTAATTTTCGGTTTTTTCATTTTAATGTAAAGGGCTTCGACAATTTTTAGTTTTTGTACGTTATGTGATGAGTATAAGATCTCAAAGTTTTGTGAGATATTTTTTAAATTTAATATTTTATGATCTACTCTGTAATGTTCGTTAATTTTACTTGGACGATATTTATGTTGGTATGCTCTCTCTTTCATGTGGTTTGTGGTGTAACCAATGAAAATCGATGTACTGTACGTCATATCCTGGTCAATACTTGATGGATTTTGATGATCTTGGTGTCATTTCTAGGGTTTTTTAGGATGATGAGTCGATCTGGAGGGGTTGCAGATACTTTGGGAGTCGTTTTGACCCACATTCGTCAATACTCAAGGTCATTGGAGGTCAAACGCCCCCTGAAATAAGGAATATCCCATATCCCGGGCAGTCGTGGAGATATTTTGGTGATCTTACTGTCGTTTTTATGGTTTTGGGCGAGACTGAGTAGTTCTATAGGCACATGATAACAGTAGGATATCATTTTGCAACTCCATGGGTCAAGTCAAGGTCATTTGAGGTTAAAGTTTGGCCTTGAAATATGATAATGCCACAGTTGACATCATTGTATTTGCTTTATTTCAGTGACAATTTCTACAATCTAGCTAACTGCTGAGCACTTAACATCTTTTCTGCAGATAAAACCAGATCATAATGCTTAAATGACATAACCCACATTATATGGATATGGATATTCGGATATAAACCACAATTTATGCTGAAGTGTAGGGCACATACATTCTATGGAAGGTTGCAAAGCTACAAGATATGACCTCGTAAGCAAACCAAAGCTCACACCTAGCTGGGGGATTGGCATTGGCAACTTTGATGCAGTTATTCACATTAGGTAACCATTTATTGGAGGCAAATATCAAAAGACATGGTTGTGTCAGGACCGTCAGGATCATCAGTCTGCTCTTCGTTTGCGTTTTGGGTCAATGGATTGTTGCAATCCAAGCCGCTGCCACATGCACAGAACATTGTGCAAGGGATTCCGCGTCCCATGCAGCCGCAGCGACTCCCCCTGCATGCTGATTGTGATTCACACCCACATCTGATTAGCTTCAGAACTTCATCTGGTGCTAAGCACACTCCTTCACTAACTGTTTTTGGGATGGGAACTCTGTTTGTTTCGTCTCTCTCCCACCCATAATGCACAGGATCAAGTGGTGGTGGGCAACACTTTAGTGCATCGAGCCAGTTCGTCACAGTGTAGTGGGCTCTGAGCACATTTTGATGGAAAGCTTCAGTTGTTGGTGGTAGAGAACATAGTTTGGGTGCAGCAGTTCCCGACTTCCCTGTCTTCTGAGCCCATACTCGCTGACGACACTCAGTAAGACATGAGGATTTCTTATCCCCATAGCATGCAACAATGAACGCTGTTGTCTCTTTCTCGATATGGTCAAAGCATGCATCAAGGGACCCCAGCTTGTCTAGCCTCCGACCCTTCTTGGCTGTGGCAATGGCAGTGGCTTTGCCGATGCCATGTATTGCTGCAGCTGTGTCACAACCACTCAAAGCGTGTAGTTTGAGGATTTGTGGGATGATGTCTTTGTGCTGGGTTACAGTTGCTCGGATTTTCACTGATTTTCTGCCACGCACTGGAGACTCCATAATCATGGGACAGCCTAGTTTCTTAAATTCATAAAAGTGAGTCAGCATGGCAAACACGTCTGTGTCATCACAAATGATGGAGATGTCGGCATCAGAATCTTTCTCAGCTTGTGCGACAGCGTGTTGTATTATTATCACGTCAGCCTTTTCATGAGATGATAACTCCAATGCTGCTCGACTCCTGCCTCGCACAATGGAAGTCGGTATGGTCTGCCATCCTGCAAGCAGTAGCTCATGGTCTTGGGTTACAGTTGCGAGATACTCACTGTCAGCAAGGATTTGCTCACAGAGCAGCCTGTTTAGTTGCTCTTTGTTCGCGGTGCACGTGAGAACAGCGTCTCTTGTAGGCAATGGGGTGTTGAGGTCCAGCTTGTGAACTCTGCTGCTCTTGCTTCTCATTGCCCGAGTGCTTGATTTCGGAGAGAAATCATAGTAGCGATCAAAAGCTAGTACTACAGATGCATGAGAAAGATGTTTCGGTAGCCATACTTTGAAGGTTTGGATAAATGTAGCAACTGTGCCACTAGCAGGCCAGTCGACTGTCCACAAAACAGCTGACACAGCCATGATAACAACTGTTGGTCGACCCCATGTTCCCCTCTGATGTCGCTGCTCTCTATGATTTTCTGAATCCTCCCACAATTTGAAAGACCTTTCTGACCTCCAGGACAGCTACGCAGGAAATCCTTGAAGAAACATTCGTCTGCAGCTTTTGTAGAACCTGAAAAATAAGAATTTTGTTTACCCATTCTTCAGAGTACAAATCGCATTGAAATAATTTATCCTCAGCAAATGAAAACTAAACAATGCTCACCTGTATATTCTCCATTCAGCAGTCAAAAAACAATTTTGGAATCAGCACAACCAAGACGTCATCAAACCATCAGGTGGGCAGCACCATCAGCAATAATCTCAACAACCTGATAAAATAAGAGGAATAATTAGACATATTGGAATTCACCTTACCATAGGGAAAATAATCCCTGATTTCATTTTAAACCCTATAGAACTACTCAGTCTCGCCCAAAACCATAAAAACGATAGTAAGATCACCAAAATATCTCCACGACTGCCCGGGATATGGGATATTCCTTATTTCGGGGAGCGTTTGACCTCCAATGACCTTGAGTATTGACGAATGTGGGTCAAAACGACTCCCAAAGTATCTGCAACGCCTCCAGATCGACTCATCATCCTAAAAAACCCTAGAAATGACACCAAGATCATCAAAATCCATCAAGTATTGACCAGAATATGGGATTTTTCAGTTTCGTTGGCCATCTTGGAAAATGGCGGCCATATTGAAAAAGCCAAGCGAGGGTCAGGTGTACACCCGATGGATTCTTGAATGGGGTGGTATAAGCTTACAAAATATGCAAAAATTTGCTTTATAACAAACACTGCAGAGTTCCAGTAAAATCAGGGTCTGTGCTACGGGACTATTGACAATATTTCTTTGATTTCCCATGTAATAATTATTACTTCCCTTTACGGAGCCCTCTGAGTGGATTGAGCGGATCACGGAGTTGATTCTCTCGGGCATATTCTATTTTTACTACTTTGAAAAAAAACAACAACTTGGTTTAACTTTGCCTGTTCTAATGCTATCCGCAACAGAGAGGAGGTTTTCAGAAGGTACCGTCGCAATCCAACTCCTGACTCTCACTCAGCTTATATTTCTGTCCGGAATCGTGCAAATTCTTTTCTTCGACTCGCCAAAAATTCCTTCAATAGCCAAAAATGTGAAAACCTTTCCAATTCTAATTCTTCTCGCCCGTTTTGGCATCTAGCCAAGAACTTTTCCAACAACTTTACTTCTTCTTTCCCTCCTCTTTTCCACTCCGATGGTTTAGTTGCCGTCTCTTCTCATGATAAAACTGAACTCTTTGCTCAAACTTTCCCTTCCAACTCAACCCTGGATGATTCCAGTGCTGTTCCTCCATCACCTCCTCCCTCTGACTTAATTATGTCTGAAATTAGAATAGCTTCCACAGATGTTTTTTCTGCCGTATCTGGGCTGAACTCCAAGAAGGCGTACGTCCTGATAGTGTCCCTCCTGGTGTTCTCAAGAACTGTACTTCTGTGCTGACACTCTGCCCAGGCAAACTCTTTCGTGTTTCTCTTTCATCTGGTACGTTTCCTTCATGTTGGAAGTTCGCTTTCATTCACACTGTCTCAAAGAAGTGTGACTGCTCTCAACCCTCCAATTATCGTCCAATTACTTTAATTTCTTGCCTTCTACAGTTTTTTAATCTATCCTTAATAGTTAGATTCTTAAACACCTCAGTTCTCACAATCTTCTTTCAGATCATCAGTATGAGTTCCACAAAGGACGCTCTACTGGCGATCTTCTTGCATATCTCTCTAACTATTGGTTATCCTCCTTTCGGTATTTCGGTGAAACTTTTGCTATTGCGCTCGACATATCAAAAGCCTTTGAGTCTGGCAAAAATCCTTAATTTCCAAACTACCGTCCTTCGGTTTTTATCCTTCTATCTGTGCTTTCAGCTTTGATTTCTTTTCTGGCCGATCTATAGCTGCGGTTGTAGATGGCCATTGTTCTTCTCCTAAAGCTATCAACAGTGGTGTTCCTCAGGGTTCTTCCTGTCACCCACTCTCTTTTTTTTATTTATCAATGATCTGTTAAGTCGCACTTCCTGTCTACTCCTTTGCCGATGATTCCACTCTTCACTTCTCCATCCGCTTCATAAATTGTCCCCTTCAACAGCCACTCCTTGATTCGCGTCGGACGGCTATGATGTACTTGACCTCTGATCTTTTTACTATCTCTCACTGGAGCAGAAAAAACCTTGTGGCTTTCAATACCTCTAAAGCTCAGTTCATTCACCTGTATACTCGTCACAATCTTCTACAGAACTATCGCCTTACTTTCAACAATACACAACTCAACCTTCGTCTTTTCTTAACATTCTTGGTGTTTTCTTTTCTCGTGATATTTCCTGGAAAGAACACATATACTCTTTTTCTAAAGCAGCTTCTAAGAGGTTAGGTGTGCTGTACTGGCCCCGCAGTTTCTTCACCCTCACTCACTTGCTGTTTCTGTACAAGGGTCTTGTCCGCCCCTGTATGGAGTATGCTTCTCATGTGTGCTGGGTGGCTGAACCCACACAGCTCTACTTGACCAGGTGGGACCAAAGGCTTTTCGTCTCATCAATTTCCCGCCTCTTACTGACTGTCTTCAATCCCTCGCCCTTCGCCCCAATGTTGCCTCACTCTCCCTTTACTGGAGCTATTATAACGGACAGTGCTCTTCTGAACTCTCTAACTGCATGTCTCCTCCTTTAAGGAAAGCATGCAGTACTCAACTTTCTACACATTCTCATTCCTTTTCTATGTAACTTTTTAACGCAAGGGTTAATCGGTATTTTCAGTCTTTCATCTATTCAACCGGTCAACTCTGGAATAATCTTTCTCAGTCCATCTTTTTCCTTGTCTATGACTTCCAATCGTTCAAACGCAAAGTGTCCAAGTTTGGGGTCGTGTTTGCGAGCATTCGCCCTTAGCCCCTTCTTCCTGCATTATATATATATATATATATATATATATATGTATATATCACACAGTATATCAGTGGTGTGCAGTCAGGGTAAGCGGGACATGCGCCGCTTACGCAGTTAAAGGTCAAATTACAAAAAGTCAGTATATTACTACAGCAATCGAAAAATAATATAAAGTTATGATGCTTGTATAATATATATATATATAGATATAATATTATATATATATATAATATATATATATATAATGCAGCTCCCGCTTACCCTATGGACAGACCCACACACACGCTACTGATATATATATATATATAATATATATATATTGATGATAAAAACGAAAACA
This sequence comes from Bathynomus jamesi, assembly GCA_023014485.1. NCBI lineage: Eukaryota > Metazoa > Arthropoda > Malacostraca > Isopoda > Cirolanidae > Bathynomus > Bathynomus jamesi. The sequence goes on along the minus strand of JAJOZX010000986.1, from coordinate 62,592 downwards.
CGAAGGAAAGGAAACACAAAATGGTGCTCAAGCGCTTTCGTCTAATGACATCCTCAGGAACACTGAAGTACATAAAAGGTTACAGCCTATATATAGGTTACAGAAAGAAAAAAAAGAAAAAATAATAACATACATACACACACACACAACACATATATATATATATACATATACATACATACATATCTATATATACAAATACATACATACATACATATATATTATATGCAATAAACAGAAGTAAAATTAAAAATTAAAAATTAAAACCTTAAAGGATTACCAGTGAGGCGTACAGATTTGTAAGGAAAAATATCGATTTTTAGCACAAGATCAAATGGATTATAAAAATACAAATTTATACTGGAACTCTGCCCGGGTTTTAACACACTGCTGCCTATGGTCAGGTTTCGATATATATAAAAAAAAAAAAAAAATGCAAATTAAAAGTTAATAAAGTAGCAGATAAGCTTACCAAAGATTTAATGTTTCCTTTCCTTCGTGGTTTTATTCATCATAAATATTTTTCACGTGTTACTTTCGTGAAATAATTTTCATATATAATATATATATATATATATATATAATATATATATATATATATATATATATATATATATATATATATATATACAGTATATATATATATATATATATATATATATATATATATATATATATGCCCATCCCGTACAGAAAATGAGACATTGCAAACATTGAGGCCATACAAAGGAGTGAGGAAACGAAAGATGAATACTACTTGGTCTATTAGACTGATAGTTTTCAAGTACGATCCCCAAAACTCTACTCCCTGGAAAGGAGACTCGAGCAGTATACAATCAAATATGTATGGAAAATACTAGAGGGTTGTTCCCGCAATCTTAGAAATGAAAGAGAAACACACTGAAATAAGGTAAGAAGCAGATTCTGTACTGTCAATTGCGGTGGGACAGGGGCCTATGAAATGAGGATGGGAATATGCCTTCAGAATACGTAGCCCAAAATTTTATAGTTTACTGCCAAAAGGACTGAGGAACCTCTAGCACACCAACCTGAATAATTTTAAAAAACCAGCTGGACAGGCTCTTGCGCAAAGTCCCGGATCAGTCACGCGTGACTGGCTACGATGGCAGGAGGAGAGCGTAAACCAATTTCCTTCTCCACCAAATCCCGGAAATAAGACGGAATGCTACAGAGGGGTCGACCGCAAGCCGATCCCGAACCGTCGTTCGAAACCATCCTAAAGTTTGATCATAAGGTTTTATCTTGGAAGAAGGTCTTGAGCCTACAAAATTACGAGTATATTGCACATAATTCTTATAAAAAGAAATGGCACGTCACTTCTGCATGACTCAAATATTAAAGAGAGTTTAGTTAATATTGTAGTAACTATAGCATTGGATATATTGAGCACTACAATTCTAAAAAAATTAATTACAATAATAACATTTTACATGTTGTATTCGGTTATGAGTTATCATCATCATCATCATCCTACTATAATTCACCGCATGTCTGTCTGTCCGTTTGTTTCTTTTTCAGTTCCCCAAAAAATTTATCCCAATTTATCCCAAAAAATATTTATATGTTAAAACACGAAGCATTTAAATTTCAATATTTTGAACTAAAATTTTCTTAAAATAAATCAAGTTCCAACACGTTTTTACAGAGTTTCGTACACTTTCGTGGAATGAAGAAAATCATGGTGAATAAATTTAGAAAAGAATGTAGCCATAAAATTTTTAGTTACGCATCGGGAGCCATGATAGGTAAAAATAAATGTGATAAATTGTATTTAAAATTTAAGTGATTCATGAGCTAATTGTAAATATTAAACTCTAACTCGCTTAAAGAATATCCCGCCCATAGCACGGCTATTTTTGCTAGTTGCTATTAATTACATTCTTAAAAGGCGAAATATATAAAATGGAAATTATGACCGCTGATATATATATACCTTTGTTAACCTTGGTTTAGATTCCGCCCGAATTGTTCATTCTGACGGAGGTCAAACTTATCACTCCACCTTAGACCTACAGTTTAACGTGGAATCCGAACCACGCCCCACGCAGCCCGGCGCCTTAACCACTAGGCTACCCAGGGTACCCATTTATCTACTATGGAAAATTTGGGAGTGCCGAAATGGAAGACCCACCTAATCTTGGCTAAGTCACATTGACATTCAAAAATAATAACAAGAAAAGTAAATCAGAAGAACTTGAACTCTTGCTGAGAAAAATTAAAAAGACACCAACCAAGAAACAAATATGGGATGAAATGAAAAAAGATCCCATAGCTATAAATGGCAACATTTTTTTTGGAAGAAAAAAATCGCCATAATAAGAACAACGAAAAAAGAGAAAGGAAGGGTTAGAAGAAGAAGCAGGAATATAAAGTTCATCATTGGTGTCAAGAATTAAATTTAAGATTTTATATCATTTCGAGGTAAGAAGTTCATAAATTTCCCTTCGGTTATTAAACTTAGGTTAAATAAGCTGACATTTCAGCTGTAATTGTTTAACAATAAAGTATGGAAGTCCAGTTTATGGACACATAGCTAGGTTGGTTCATCTTTAGCCTAGGTCTTCCATCTTCAACGTAGCCTGGGCTGTGTTTAGGCTACTCTAGTTGGAACAGGACCTATTTTTTCCATAACTATACTTGGTGGCCCGTGTGGGGAAGGGTTATTTGCTGTGAAAACCTTAACCTTGAATAAAATAACAAAACAGAATTAATCTAAACAAAAAAAAAAGAGACAAAAAATTACGCCTTATCAAATTTTGATGGTTAATATTGACCAGAAGGTAGGTCTAACATTTTGACATCTGAACAGAATTTATTCCATGTTTGGCTTTTTCAGATATTTACTACATATAAATAATAATAAATTACGAAGCCCTAACTAAAAATAAAAATAAGAAATAATTCAAACTTATCATTTGACCATAAATGTGGTAAAATTCTAGAGTAAGGGTAATCCGAAGCCTAGACTATTTAACCAAGCTTAAAGCTTAAATATCGTATACATAATATAAAATAAAGCTTATTTATAGTGTTGAAAGGGTTTTTAGGATTTTGGGGACTTATTTTTGGAAAAAAAATAAACAAAATATGGCTGAAGGTGAAACAATTGAGGCAAAGATTAAATCATTAAAAAGGAAGAGATCAGCAAGGAAGGGAATCATTACCAGGCTTTTAAATTGCTTTAATAGCAAAGACAATCCAAATAAAAGTGATTATGATACTATTTTCGGTGGTTTAAATAATTAAACACGAAATAATAATTATAGACGAGGAAATTGTTACGGAAACTGATGGATTAGATGTTGGCGAAGAGACATATACAGCAGTGTTGTGTGAACAAGAACAGAATATTTTTGAAATAGATTCTCATATAAATGAATTATACGCTGCTTTAGATAATGTACCAAATAATTTAGAAGATGCAAATCAAAGTTTGATTGACGCCTTAAGAAATGCATCAATTTCTAATGGTGACAATAAACAACTAAAAGTCAAGTTACCAACATTACAAGTACCAATATTTGAGGGTGATCGAACAAAATTTCAGTCTTTTCTGGAAAAGTTTGATAGTTTAATTGGCAACAAAGATTATATATCTGATGTTGACAAATTCAGTTATCTGCTTAATTATTTAAAGGGCCCAGCCCTAAAACTGGTTGATGCCTTACCAGCAATAGGCAGCTCATATAAAATACCTCTCAAATTACTAGAAAGAAATTTCCTAAATAAAAAAGAAATAGTAAATGTTTTAGCAATAAAATTAAAAAATATAAAACCAGCCAAGGATAACCATCAGCAGTGGTGTAGCCCTAAAATTTTAGGAAGGGTAACGCTACAGGCAAAACTTTAATATAAAAATAGTAGAAGTTAATTCGAAAATAAAAAATATATATTTAGTAAATAAAACTACAAATACAGTACATGCCCTAGTTACTTTTAATTTGAATAAAACACACACACATATAGATACTCGTATCAGTCGTATGTATACGGTATAATGCAGTTTCATAGTGATATTGTAGATACTACAGTTACATATAGTGGATAAAAGTCCGTAAGTGCTCAGCATTCAGCTATGGCTGAATGCTGAGCACTTACGGATAACGTTTATCCCGGATAAACGGATAACGTTTATCCCGTTATTTTAGGAAGTATAACGCCGTTATACCGCGTTACTCCTCGACTACACCCCTGACCATCAGGATCTGTACAATTTCTATTGTGAAATTGAATGCATGTTAGGTCATCTACAAAATAATGACATAGATCTAGAGAAATCAGCATGGTTTATCCAAGCCATAATATTTGATTGTTTACCTACCCAAATTAGGGATATTTTCCAAAGAATAACGGGAAATACATACCCTACCCTTGGTGAAATAAGGAATGAATTTCCAAATGTTTTGTCAATGTACAAATCTTCAAAGATTGATTCACAAACAAAGATTGATTCACAAATAAACCAAACAAAGAAACAAAAAAACCACAACAAAAAGACAAATCAGAACAAAAAGTGATAGGTCTAACTCCTACACTACAAAATTTTAATGTTACGACAGAATTTGTACGTAAGTGTAAATTTTGTTCGGCTGATGATCACAATAGCACACGATGTACTAAATATGTAGACTTAGAATCCCGGATAAACAGGTGTTCTCAGTTAAACCTTTGTACTAAATGCACAGGTGCAGGACATACTAACAAAGACTAAAACAAAAATAAGATTCAAATGTGTTAATTGTGGAAGTTTAAATCATGTCTCTTGTCTTTGTGATTCATTTAAAAATTCAAATAAACAAAACAAGAAAAATGAAAAAACATTTAATGGACATATATCAATAAATAATGTCAAAAATTCTAGTGTACTCCTACCTACAATAACCTTGGATTTAAAAAATAAAAAGGTGGACAACTCCTATAAGATGTCTAATAGATTCTTGTTCCCAACAAACATTTGTAGATCAATCATTAGTTAATCAATTAGGCCTACAAACTCATAAAAATGAACAAGAATTGTGTATAACATCATTTGTCAAAGAAAATGAACAGAAAGAAAAATATAGTACAGTCAATTTAGATCTGGATATACCCACAGAGAATAAAACAACAAACATAGAAGCGGTAGTCATTGAACAAGTTGGTCAACAAAAATTTAAAATACCAAATTTAAAACAAGTAATACAACAACTTAAAAAGCAATATAAAATTGCAGATAGAAATTTAAATGATGATACAATAGATAATGTTCAAATGTTAATTGGAGCTGATTATATTCACTTAATTCAGAAGGGCATAGTCAGAAGGGCATACTGGGGTATAGCTCCACTGGGACACATAGATAAATATAAAATAACAATGAAAAATAAAAAAATATATGACTAACAAACTTGCCCTATTATGACAAGGTCTTACACAACTCAAATAATGACATAAATACTGAAATATTAAATAAATCATTAACAACTGAAGAATTAGATAAAGGTGTACAACAGCTCTGGCTATTAGAGTCAGTGGGGGTGCAAGATGGTGATCATACAGATGAAAATCAATTAATGGCTGAAAATTTTGAAAATACCATCATGTATGAAAATGGCCATTATTCAATTGAACTACCTTGGAAGATCAATAGTCCAAAATTAAATGATAATCTAAAGGTAGCTAAAGGTCATCTCTATAATTTGATAAAAGATTAAAAAATGACATAGAATTAAAATGTATGATGATGTTTTCAAGGACCAGTTGGAAAAAGGCTTCATTGAGAAGTTAAAGATCACCCCTTTAAAAAAGACAACTGCCATTATCTTACTCACACAGGAGTCTATAGAAAGGATGCACCCACAAAAAACTTAGAGTTGTGTATAACTGTAGTCTTAAAGATGGCAATAAGCATAGCTTGAATGACTGTCTCATAGAGGGCCTAATCTTATTTCAGACCTTGTAAAAATCCTTCTAAGATTTAGATTAGATGACTATGCAGTTCAAAGTGATATAAGCAAAGCTTTTTTGAGAATTCATCTGAAAAATAACTATGACAAAGATCAACTAAGATTCTTGTGGTTTAATGATCCATATGACTTAAATAAAGGGTTTAAAACATTTAAATTTAATGTGTTTTGTTTGGAGCAAATGCAAGTCCTAGTTTACTGGCTTTAACCATCAAACATCACTTAAATTTGTATGATGAAAATGATTTAACTGTTCAGTTCTTGAAAGATCACTTCTCTGTAGATAACCTTGTAGGATCAACAAAAACAGAGTCAGAATTAAATGAAGTTTACATAAAAGCAGATAAAATAATGAAAGAAGGTAATTTTAAATTAAGAGAGTGGATCACAAATAATGAGAGACTAAATCAAAAAATAAAATCAGAAGACAAAGGATTGACAGAACCAACAAACAGGGTGAAAACATTAGGTATGATCTGGGATTTGGACTCAGATTCTAAAGTTCATGACTCACTCTGCACAATACAACAGCTAACACAAAAAGAAAGATCTTATCTGAAAGTTAAAAAAATATTTGTCCCTACGGGTTTACTCCTTCCTTCTACTATCAGATCCAGGGTTCTTTTACAAGAATTTTGGAAACAGAAAGTAGACTAGGATGATCCTATAACCAATAAACAACAAGATAGCTGCAAAAGGTTAGCTAAAGATCTCAATAAACTACAAAACAAATATTCCCAGAGTTTGTGGACACAGAGATACGCCTCAAACCCTGCATGTATTTGGCGATGCCAGTGAAAAGGTGTATGGCTGTTGCGCTTACCTTGTAGGTGAGGATGGCAGTCATTTGATCTATGCCAAAGTGAAAGTAACACCCTTAAAACAAAAGAAGACTATTCCTCAGCTTGAACTACTTGGGTTATCTAGCTGTAAAAATAACAGTATTTCTCCATGAAGTCTATTATGATGTAAACATCACAACTACATATATTTGGCTTGACAGTCAAATCTGCTTGGCATGGATCAACTCTGATGAGTTAAACTCAAAAAACATCTTTGTCCGTAACAGATTAAGAGACATTAAAGAAGCTAGACAAAATTTGGACATAACCTTCAGATACATTCCAACAAAACAAAATCCTGCAGACTTTCTACAAGAGGATTATCCTGTAAATTACTAAAATCCAACAAAAATTGGTTTCATGGACCTGAATTCATTCAGGATGAAACAATGTGGCCAGCAGAACAAATTAATGTAAACTTAACATGATAACCACAAATAAAGTTGAGCCACTATTAGATTATAACATTATTCTGACTTTGGCAAACTTGTAAGGGTAACATCTTACTGTCTCAGATTCATTCACAACTGTTTAAAGAAAATAAATAAACAAAGAAATAATGATAATGAAATGTATACAAGTCTAGCTACCAAATATTGGATTAACCACATACAACAAACAGAATACAAAAATGAAATAGATTTTCAACAATTGGTAAACAAATGAACAAAGTACCCTCTGTGGTAATAAACTTGAATCTTTACATTGACAAAGATGGCTTATTAAGATGTAAGGGTAGATTAAACAAATCACAAATCACATATAACAGTAAACAACCCCTTCTTCTTCCTAGGTTCCATCACATTACAACCCTAATTATTAGAGAAACACAATGAACTTTATCACATGGGGTTCCACAAACATTAAATGCCATTAGAAAGTTGTATTGGATACCCAAAGGCAGAATGACTGTAAAGACAGTTTTGAATAACTGTGTCACCTGCAAAAGGATTCATTCCAGATCTTTCAGGAAGACCAATCCTCCTGATTTGCCAACAGAGAGAGTCACCTTTAATAGGCCTTTTGAAACAGTTGGCATAGACTATACAGGAAGTTTGACTGTTGGTCTGGGAACAACAGAACAAAAAATGTACATCATACTTTACACATGTTCATCTTCTAGAGCAGTCAGCTTAGACATAGTAGTGATCTCCGCAGAATCATTTGTCTATAGCTTTAGAAGATTTTGGCTAAGCATTCTGTACCCAAAATTGTTTGGACAGATAATGCAACCTATTTCAAGGCTGGTGAAAACCAAATAAATGACATATTACAAAATTCACATACCATAACATATCTACAAAATAACAAATAAAATGGAAATACATCCCTGTTGCATCACCATGGTATGGAGCAATCTGGGAAAGGAATATCCAAACAATAAAGAATTGCCTAAAGAAATCAATAGGTAAAAAACAAATTGAATTCTTTGAACTTCTCACTCTCATTAGTGAAATTGAGAATGTTGTCAATAACAGACCTCTTACTTATGTAGGGGATAATAGATCTAATCATTTGATTAAGGAGAAGTCATTAACCTTCTACCTGATTACAATATCTCCTTGGATGATCCACCTTGGAGTGATAATAATCATGATTTGCAAAATAGATTATCACAAATAACAAATATAAAAACAAAATTTAAAAAGCAATGGAGTGATGAATACCTTGTTGGGTTGAGAGAAAGCATAAATATATACAAAACAAAGACTGGGTTAATGAAATAGGGTAGGAGATGTAGTTCTAATTAGACAAAATACACCAAGACAGTGTTGGCCATTAGGTAGAGTTTTAGAACTAAAAACTGGGGAAGATGGATTAACCAGGGTTGTAAAACTTAAAACTGCTTCAGGTGAAACTATAAGAGATGTATCACTCTTATACCCCCTAGAAGTAGGACCAACTACTGTTAACAAAAATGATCATGAAGATGAATCTATAATAGATTCTGATGATGATCAAAATTTGACCCAAACTATACCAAACCTAACCTGTTCAATAAATGATGTAACTAGTCCTACTACTACAATAACCTATACCACAAATAGTAGACCACAACGTTCAACTGCTCTACGAGCTAGGCAGATGTTACAACAAAAGATAAGGGCTGGAGTATTGTAATATTTCCTATGGAAAATAAACTAAAATGCAACACCCTTTCATTTTGAAAGGTGAGGACTTTATAAAATGCTACACTTTTTATATTAAAAAGTGAGGAAAAACAAAAATGGAATAACAAATAAAACATAAAATATAGGTAATCTAAGATGGGTTAACAAATATTAAAGAAAAAATTGGGTTTCACATGCAATTTTTCCTTTCTGGCGGCCCCAATGTGTGGAAAATTTGGGAGTACCGAAATGGAAGACCCACCTAATCTTGGATAAGCCATATTGACATTAAAAAATAATAACAATAAAATAAATCAGAAAGAACATGAACTCTTGCTGAGAAAAATTAAAAAGACACCAACAAGAAACAAATATGGGATGAAATGAAAAAAGATCCATAGCTATAAATGGCAAAAAAAATTTTGGAAGAAAAAGATCGCCATAATAAGAACAACGAAAAAAGAGAAAGGAAGGGTTAGAAGAAGAAGCAGAAATAAAAAGTTCATCATTGGTGTCAAGAATTAAATTTAAGATTTTATATCATTTCGAGGTAAGAAGTTCATAAATTTCCCTTCGGTTATTAAATTTAGGTTAAATAAGCTGACATTTCAGCTGTAATTGTTTAACAATAAAGTATAGAAGTTCAGTTTATGGACACATAGCTAGGCTGGTTCATCTTTAGCCTAGGTCTTCCATCTTCAACGTAGCCTGGGCTGTGTTTAGGCTACTCTAGTTGGAGCAGGACCTATTTTTTTCAATATCTACCAACTAATTTTTTTTATTGTGTGGAAGGATGAACAGCTGGGTTTGCTGCGCGCCGCTTGCCGTCACCAGGTCTCGATCCCGGGACCGATGGGTTCGTAGTCAGTGACGTTAACCACTACACCACCGAGGCGCATATATATATATATATATATATATATATAGAGAGAGAGAGAGAGAGTGACATGAAGCGCCGTCAGGTATTTTGCGCTTTCATTTGACAACGTTCCGAAGTCCTAACAACACAAGTACGACCAAGATGACGTCATATCGTGAGGATTCACTCAAGCATTTTTGCCTCTGCTTTGCCTCACACCTCAACCTCGTTATAAGGACTTCTCGGGCAGGACGCCACAATCGCACCTGGACCTCTCTCATCTGAAGGAATTCAGTGAAACGAGAGCTACCATCATGTAATCATCATTATGAAGGGCCCCTTTTGGCCTGGTGTTATTCACCTAACTTTATATAAAGACTAATCTTTACCTCGCGCGTTATTAATATTGAAGTCATTATTCAAGTGCACATTTATTAATTTCAAACTGAACTTGTATTCAAACAACCAACTTATATTTTGTCTCGTTCATAAATTATTTATTTTGTTTAATGAAGGAAGAAAACTCGTTCTATCAATCAACCTTAATTAATAACATTATTTGGTCCGCAACGACATGGTGCCTTCAGCCTAATTAATCAACCTCAATCATCAATCAAGCAATAACATAACATTCATTATCTTAACAATTAACAACATCATTATTTTAACAGTTATTATCAATATTATTATAGTGCCAACGAGGCACTCTATATATATATATATACACTGTACAGTATATATGAGGAGACTATATACACCAATCGACCAGGGACGTATTCCGGGTGGGGGAATATTAGGAAAGAGTGCTGGAACTCTCGTTTCTCCTGTCACTGATTTCCTTTTTCCATATTTCATCTACTCTGTGAGCAGTCCAGCATGCTCTCAAACACACACTTCTCCCTCTATTCCTCACTACATATACATGCATCTTACATACTACTCAATCTTTTCAAAATTAAACAAAAAAAAATTGGCATCGTTTTCAAGACCCTCGGAGACCTTGATTTTGGCTCTCTCCTTTTCTCTCTGTGGGAGGGGCATTCTTGCGGGCGTTCGCTGTTGGCTCCTCCTTCCTGTCTTGCATAATATATATATATATTACAGTAGCTCTGACAAAATTCGAAGAAGAACTTGGTAACTCTGGTTGTCGCAGTTTTTCTTGTTAGTTAGGTGTTACGTAATTTGTCTAGGCATCTCGAAAACCCTGAACCTTGATTTTTGGCTCTCTTCTTCTCCTACTGGGAGAGATGCTGCAACGCCAAATTTTGTTTGTTTGTTTGTTTAATAGCACCAAATTTTAACACTGAACACTTTGTTTAATACTAAGACTTTCAAAATAAATTATTTATACTCACAATATTTTATCACTTCAAATATATAAAAATTCGAAACTTAAGTTTGACACGCATCCGTACTCTGTCAAGTCTGAATAGAAACAGGTCTAAGCAAACAGTGTCAGTCAGCCAGTTTGAAAATGCTGTTACGTCCATCCTAAAAATCAGCCTAAAGTTCATCCTAAAATATTCACCGTTAAATAAAGCCGAGCGGTTCTGACTTCATGCTATCACCCCGACGCTATATATATACACATTATATGCAAATCTTCAACATTTGTAATAATAATAATAATAATAATAATAAACAGGTTGAGCCTTTTGAATGCTTCCCAACATTGTTTTTTCTCCATAATCTGGTGAGTGAGTGGAATTAGTCATGTTTGGCTGTTACTATAGCTATGAAGAGTTTTATTAAGAGTTTTTAAGAGTTTATTAAGTAAAGACTTTAGATAACGCGTAAGACGTAAGTGTATTATCGCATCTGAAAGAAATATTTTAAAATAATAAAATCGAATAAAATTTGTAGATAGGCAAATTTGGAATCCTGTGTAAGAGTGAAATAAAATGACCATGAATCAGTGTAATAAAATGTGAAAATTGAGAACCCGCAAGATTCAGTGTTAGCTCCATTATTCTTTAATATACAGTATATCTATTTGAGTTAGAGACGGACTAGGTTGTAAAATATCTAAATTTGGGAGATGATACTATAACTATACTACAACATTTTCCATGCGTTATAAACCTTAAAAACTTAATAATAAATTTGTGTTGGTTAAACTCTGTATTTGTATTTGTGTAATTTTAAACATTTTAACAATGAGGCGCTGGTACCAGAAGTTCATCATTATTATTATTATTATATTATTATTATTATTATTATTATTATTGTAGCTTACAAAACAACCACTCTGCCATTTGTAACTTGGAGTTCCCAGACTGAGGCTGTTTCATTACACAAATCTGGGAGACACTTGTAGGAGTGAGCTCGATTTACGTCAGAACTGTTTCCTAAACGTTGAGACCAAACCAAATTAAATACGAAAATTAGGAATGTATTATTTATTAACTTTATAATTAGAAAACCTTCCCATTAATTCTTTAATGCGTACAAGTATTTTTTATTAAAACTTTTACATTAAATTGAAATAGTAAAAATTTTTTTACTTCTCGTGGTATAAACTTGAATTAACTGCATGGTTGAAGTCATTCCAGATGAACTGTGATGTTGTTAGAAATATCTTTTAACGGCGAATAACGGTTGTTTACAAATAGGTTTGTGCAGAGTTATAAAATGCTTGTTAACGACAGTGAGAAGTTTATACAGAACATAAATTAATTATGCAATAATATTAGTTACAATAATTACGACAAAGAAATATACGGTATGGCCTATCAACACGGATAAACTTTTCAAAATAATATTGGGGCCTATTAATGAGGATAAGCCTTACAAGATAATATACAGGCCTATTAATGAGGATAGGTTTTACAACACAATAATGAGGATAGGTTTTATTCGATGATAAGGCCTACTCACGGCCACACACTAACGAAAAGGGAAAACACTAAACACCTAGAAAGGTACGAGTTACTTTCATATAGCCTAATCTCGCAGAGGTGTCGGTCACTAGTTCATAGGTTATTACACGAGAGCCTAAAACTATACAATACACTTTAGGCCAAGACGACTGGACCTATTCAAACGTTTACCAAACCTGGTGGAGTAAATTGTGCAGACTGTTGAAATGGAGAGACAAACTTGCAATTCGGAAAGAACGTTGAAATCCTGGAAGCCATTAGTTTGTAAGCGTGGAATCGCTTTCATAGAATTCACGTCGATGCTAAGTAGACCTGTCGGTTTCTGATGGTGGGAAACTATAGGTTTTGTGCCGGTGATGAAAGTAGGCTAATTTTGACTGTAAAAACTATCGATCAGCTGGATGATGATGAAGAGGAAAACCGAGAAAGCTTCTAGGAAAGGGGTTGTTCACTTTGTTGCTTAATTAGAGTTGTAGGGCTGCATCCAGTTTCATGAGTCCCTACGCGAGTGTATGTATCACTTCTGGGCATCCGGTGAGGAGACAAAATGCCTGTGAAAGGATGAGTGAAAAACGTCGTCGGGAGAAAAAGACTGAAGTTGAAGGTGCCAAGGTCGAGAGAAGAATGGAGAACGAGACACCTTTACGCCGCAAATTTATAGGCTTCCGGGGACGCCAAAGAAACCGTTAAACGCCTCGTCATTGTCGCCTTCTTCGGAAACAGTTAAAATAAAGCTCTTCTACTCACGTCCTCTTTCTTTCAAGCGGACAACGGGAAATTAACTACAGAATTACGTTAATTTTGTATGAAAAACTTGAAACCTCTCTCTCTCTCTCTCTCTCTCTCTCTCTCTCTCTCTCTCTCTCTCTCTCTCTCTGATGCTGAAGGGAGGAGGCAAGTTGACTTTGCTGATGAGAACTTCCTCACTCAGTGGGTCAATGAGCCTACACGAGGCGAAAGCGTTCTAGACTTAGTATTCACGACCGAAGACAACCTCGTCACTGGCCTCACCGTTGACGAATCGTTTGGGCGGGAGTGATCACGGTCTGATTAGGTTTCGTGTGTGCGTCCCTCGGGTGAAGCGTAGTAACTCGAGAAGCAGTAAGCTCGATCTCCGGCGGGCGGACTTTGTTAGCCTCCGGGATAGCGTAGGTGAGATGGGGTTAGAGGTCGGCGGCGATGTTGAGGGAGTGTGGAGTTCATTCCGGGACGAGTTTATGGTGCTGCAGTCTGCTGCCATACCCTCAAAACCAGTCACCCCTGCTTCAAAGCAGCCTAAATGGTTCAATCGTGACATCGCTTCGGCTATCCGAAATAGGAAAGTAGCGTATAGGAGGGCGAAGGCCAATCGTTCCCATGAGAACACTGAAGCGTATGTCCGCCTGTGTAGGGAAGTGAAGGCGAAGGTTAGGGTAGCGAAACGTAACGAAGAACTACGGGTGGCAAGCCTCTGCAAGGGGAACCCTAAGGAGTTCTTCAGTTATGTTAATAGTAGAAAGCGGACATCGCCAATGAACTTAATGAGTACTTTGCGGGAGTGTTCACCAGGGAGGACACCCGCATCATCCCCGAGCCAGGCATCAGGCACGAAGGTGCTGGCCTGGATAGTGTTCGATGTACCGCGACAGTCGTTACCGATAGAATAGACAAACTGAGAGCGTTTAAGGCTCCTGGGCCAGACCAGTTTCTCCACAGAGTGTTGCGGGAGGTGCGCGACCAGGTGGCTCCCCACCTGGCTACAGTCTTCAACAAATCGTTGGAGACGGGCCAGGTGCCTGGTGACTGGAGGGAAGCCAACGTGACCCCTATCTTTAAGAAAGGGGGTCACGAAAGTCCAGGGAACTATCGTCCCATTAGTCTCACTTCAGTTGTAGGTAAATTATTAGAGGGGATAATAGCGGATAGGATCGTTGACCATTTGGATTCCTACAAGCTGCTTGGGGACTCCCAACATGGGTTTAGACGGCAAAGGTCGTGTCTCACCAACTTGCTCTAGTTTTTCCACGTCATGTTGAGTGAGTATGATAAGAGTAGGGCGATTGATATACTTTATCCCGACTTTCAGAAAGCCTTTGATAAGGTACCTCACTACCGGCTAATGGCGAAAGTGCGCGCGCTGGGTATCGGTGGGGAAGTAGGTAGGTGGATTGAAAAGTGGCTGAAGAATAGGCGGCAGAGGGTTGTAATTAAAGGGACTAGTTCGGGTTGGGCCTCAGTCACTAGTGGGGTTCCTCAGGGTTCCGTTTTGGGGCCGCTGTTGTTTATTATTTACATAAATGATATAGACGGTGGCATCATCAGTCGGATCGCCAAATTCGCTGATGACACCAAGCTTGGGGCCAATGTTGGGACGCCGGAGGCGATCGAGCAACTGCCTGCGGATCTAGGTAGGATAGGAGAGTGGTCCGAAAAATGGCAAATGCCGTTTAACTTGGGTAAATGCAAGGTGATGCACATTGGCTACGCCAATCCCAAGTCGGACTACTCGATGTTGGGGAGTAATATCGAGGCGACTGATTTGGAAAAGGACTTGGGTGTGGTAATTAGCAGCGACCTTAAGTTTACCAAACAGTGCGTAGAGGTGGAAAAGAAAGCCCAGAAGCTGTTGGGTTATATCAGGAGGCAATTTCAGTTTCGGAACAAGGAGATTGTGCTCTCTCTGCACAATTCCCTGGTTCGGCCGCACCTGGAGTATGCTGTGCAGTTCTGGTCGCCCACCCTCAGGAAAGATATTGAGAGGCTGGATCGAGTGCAGGCGAGGGCCACAAAGTTAATCCCTTCCGTTAGGCATATGGGCTACAATCGACGGTTACTCGCCCTGAACTTGTTTTCGCTGGAAACTCGGAGGCTGCGCGGTCAACTGATCGAGGTTTTCAAGTTCTAAACGCGGGTTCAACGATGTCGATTTTAGAAGCATGTTTAGTTTAAATGATAACCCAACTCGCAACAATGGTTGGAAGTTGGATTTGAAACAGTTTAGGACTAGTGTGTGTGGGAATTACTTTACGTATAAGATCTGTGGCACGTGGAACAGGTTACCTTCAGAAGTTGTGAACAGTTCCTCTGTGGATCACTTGAAGAAAAGGTTAGACCAAATCTTGCACACTATTTGAGTGTGTAGAAAATTTTCCCTGGCACCCGTTGCCATTGGTACCTCCTCGGTATGGGCCGCAAGGCCTTTTGAGGTACTTCTTTTCCTTGTAACTCCTTGTAACTCTCTCTCTCTCTCTCTCTCTCTCTCTCTCTCTCTATATATATATATATACGGGATTCCAAAAAACCTCAGCCCCGCCCCCCCATTTGCAGCTTACCTGTTTACTTATATCGAAATAGTTTTTAGTGATTAGAAAAATATATAAAATTCTTTATTTATTGCAGTATTAAAATTACTCTAGCTGATAAAGTGATAATATAATGGCTTCTCAATTAATTGGTGATTCGGAGAGGCAACGTGTGATAGATCGCATACGAGCAATAACATTTCGGGAAGCTCGTGATTCTGGAGCCACCTTTATAACACGTTCATGGGTTGCCAAAAAGTTGCGAAGAAGTGAGGACTTCGTCAAAAGAAATTGGAATAAAACTTTGGATGAATGTGAAATGGATACAACCAAATCTGGGCGCCCAAATTTGCCACTCTCTCAGGAAACAAAGGACATCATTGAAAGCGGTACGCGTAAGCCGAAAAACAGCTGTGCTAAACTTTCTAGAGAGATCGAAGTGTTGAGAGGAAAGATCGTTAGTGGTGAGATCATTCGACTGTACCGTCATAGGCAAGATTTAAAGCCTTGGCATGAACTTCCAAAGCCAAGAAAAACTCAACTTAACATCGATGACAGAATGTGGTTTGCCCATTATCTTGAAGATTGGGATGTGGATGATTTCATGCATTTAGCTGTCTCCGATGAATTTTCTGTTCACGTAACACGTCGGCCTAACTACCAAAATGATCGAGTGAGGGCCACAACACCAGATGAAATCGATGACAATGAACATTATCGCGAATTATTAAAAAGTCCAGACTGTGTTGGTATGTTTGTTTTGTTCACTGCAAAGAAGCTCATGTGGGTGCTGAAGCCAAATGGTCAGAGTTGGGATGGACAGTATTTACGTGATATTATTCTATCCCAGCATGTCATTCCTTTTCTAAGAAACTCAAACGATGTTATGGATGTCGATCAAGTCACACTTCTGCACGATAAGGCCCCCTGCTTTAAGGCATTAGCCACTCAACAGTTGTTGCGGAACCATGAGATCGATTTCTTTGGAAATGAAGAATGGCCAGGAAATTCTCCTGACCTGAACGTCTGTGAACACATTGGATCAGTTATAAAGGACAAGGTTGAATGTCTCTTGTTTGAAGAACCTGCAGCAAATCGATTTTCGAAGGATACAATGACGCAACACATTGAAACTGTTTTAGCAAATTTGTGTAACGATTAATATCTATTCACGTCACTTTTGGCAAGCTACCCAAAGCGAATTCAGGCTGTCTTGGAAGCCAATAGCGGGAACACCAAGTTTTAATTGTTTCTCATTAAATGCAGGATTAAATTCTCTTGTGTAAGGTAGGTATGTTTAGTTTCACTGTACCTCTAATGGTTTAGGCCATGGGCGGGGGGGGGGGGGCTAAGGTTTATTGGAGCCCCGTATATATATATAATGCAAACCCACGAGGAAAAAGAAAAAAGATTCCAAGGCTTTTCATGTATTCAGAAGTACACCTCGTCAGGGAATATATATATCTATATATATATATATATATACACAGGGTGGGCCAAAAGTCAGGACACACTTGCACTTGCAGTTTAGTCCATGGCCTACTGGAAGACGATTATGACAGACGCCTTTAATTTTGTGAGATCATTCTGACAAAATGTACAGAAGATCCTAACTTTTTACATAATACAAATGAATAAAAAAGAATATAATATAAACTGCAAGTGTGTCCTGACTTTTGATATAAACTGCAAGTGTGTCCTGACTTTTGATATAAACTGCAAGTGTGTCCTGACTTTTGATATAAACTGCAAGTGTGTCCTGACTTTTGATATAAACTGCAAGTGTGTCCTGACTTTTGATATAAACTGCAAGTGTGTCCTGACTTTTGGCCCACCCTGTATATAACAAAAGTAATATACAATATATATATGCGCAGATAAATTAATATTTACATTTTTTATTAATACAGAAAACATTGCGAGAAAATTTAAAAAAAATTTAATCACATTAAAAAATAATTTAATATCCTTTTTTTAAAAAAGACAATAACAATTTGTTATTTATTCATTTAAAATTAAAATAAACCATTCCATACGTGGCACTTTCCTAAGTAATTAACAGTCATTTACAAAAATAAAGTTTCGACGTCCTCAAAATAATTTTTTTTTTATTATTACAAATCGAACACTCCAGAAATACACACATTATTAATCCAAAGTGACTTCACAAAGAGAAATAAAATAACTGTATATAAATGGGGTTAAAATAACAGGGTGATATGAGCTGCATTGTGGCCAATGTTGCAACAACGCTTCCGTCGATCAGCGAAGTTAAGCGACATTGGGTTCTGGAGAATAATTGGATGGAAGACCATCATCCGCGTCCAGATTATGTACCGACTCGTGGGTCGGATCCTACCCTAAAACTATAGGCCCCCTCCATCATATGACCTGAGATATTGTGAAGGAGGGCACACAACCCCATGAAATTACAAAAATGCCCTGTCGTGATATCATACACAACGTAATGCTAACTGTGCAAATAATTATAAGTCATTACGCTTATGTATATATAAATAATAATAATGATGATTGGTGTTGTTTAACCTCCTTTGCAACATCTAAGGTCATATGATGGAGGGGACGTACAGCTTGACGTGGGATCTGAACCACGGGTCGCTACATAATCTGGACGTGGAGGACGGCGTCCCATCCAACTACTACCCAGACCCAATGTCGCTGAACTTCGCTGATCAACGGTAAACGGTGTTACGACATTGGCTACGACGTCCACTGGGTTCCGCTGGAGCCACCTCTTAACCTCCTCAACAACCTCATCGTCACTCGGAAACTTTCTTGCACGAATAGCATTCTTCATTGGCCCAAACAAATGGAAGTCTGAAGGTGCTAGATCCGGGCTGTATGGAGGGTGGGGAACACAGTCAAGCTCATTTTTGTGATGGCTTCTCTTGTTTGCAAACTGTTGTGTGGTCTTGAGTTATCGAGCAAAAGAAGGACGTCTTCCAGTTTTCTTTCCGGTCGAACTCGCTTTATACGTCTCTGGAGTCTGTGTAGGGAAACAATATATGCCTCTGAGTTGATTGTTTGTCCTTTCTTCATAACTTTCCACCAGAAGATGGTGGCCATAACTTTTCCTGCAGAGGGACCTATTTTGAACTTTTTCTTGCGTGGGGAGTCTGCGTGATGCCACTCCATGGATTGGCGTTTTGTTTCAGGTTCAAAGCGGTGTACCCAAGTCTCATCCCCAGTCACAATTCGTGAAAGGAAGTCATCCCCTTCTGTCTCGTATCGAACCAACGAGTCAGAAGCAATTTCTTTTCTTTGGGCTTTGTGATCTTCAGTCAATTCGCGAGGAACAAACCGTGAACACACTTTTGAGTATCCCAGTTACTGAATTATCGTATTCACACTTCCTTCACTAATTCCTAGCTCCAGTGATAGCTCCTTGTATGTGACGCGCTGATTTGATCGAATGATACTGTTAGTACGTTGCACAGTGTGAGATGTCACAGCCGATGTCGGCGACCGCTGCGTGGCTCATCATCGAGGCTGGCTCTCCCTCTCTCCGATGATCGCACACGTTTAGACCAGCATCCAACTGTGCTTCGATCAACAACAGCATCTCCGTAAACGTTTTGTAGACGTTTGTGAATATTACCAACTGTTTCCTTCTCTGCGGTTAAGAACTCGATAACAGCTCTCTACGACGCACATCACTGTCAGACGCCATTTTCGAAACTGCGTTAGCCATCGGTTTTATACAAGGGTTTTTAATTAAAAGCGGTTTTATAAAAGAAGGGGAGGTTTAAACTGGAAAAATCCGGTTATATGAAGCGCAGAAAGTTCAAACTTACGGCCCAAAAAACATTTCAGCCCCATAGCCTATTATTTAGCTAAGAAAAAAGGGTTGGGCAAAATATATTGAGTGCCCCTAGTGTGTGTATATATATATATATATATATATATATAACCTTTGGTTTTGGTTAGCTTCCGCCCGAATTGTTCATTCTGACGAAGGTCAAGCTTTTCACTCCACCTTAGACCTAGAGTTTAACGTGGAATCCGAACCACGCCCCATCAGCAGCCCAGCGTCTTAACCACTAGGCCACGTAGGGTACCCATTTATCTACCAACCACTTTCTTTATTGTGTGGAAGGATGAACAGCTGGGTTTTGCTGCGCGCCGGCTGCCGTCGGGTCTCGAACCCGGGGCCGATGGATTCGTAGTCAGCGACGCTAACCACACCATATAAAGAACGACGCTTGTGTAGAAAAGTGTTCCGCACAAGATGAGGAGGGAGAACGAACAAATGAAAAGTGAGGTACCTCCCAGGAATCGAACCCGGGATCTTCCAATTGCCGGTCGGATATGCTATCCATTACACCAAGGACCTCGATCAATCAGAAGTCGTAATTCTCCTACATACGAGCCGAATCAAATGCCCTGAGGGGCACCTTCGCATGCCGTACATATATACATTTTAACTGCAAACAGCACACAGTATAGTTAATGTAAAGAACGACGCTTGTGTAGAAGAGCGTTCCGCACAAAATGAGGAGGGAGAACGAACAAATGAAAAATGAGGTACCTCCCAGGAATCGAACCCGGGATCTTCCCGGGTAATTCCGCTCGTATGTAGGAAATTACGACTTCTGATTGATCAAAGTCCTTGATGTAGTGGACAGCATATCCGACCGGCAATTGGAAGATCCCGGGTTCGATTCCTGGGAGGTACCTCATTTTTCATTTGTTCGTTCTCCCTCCTCATCTTGTGCGGAACGCTCTTCTACACAAGCGTTGTTCTTTACATTAATTATACTGTGTGTTGTTTGCAGTTAAAATGTGTATATATATATATATATATATATATATACAGAGCCGGCCCTAACAAGTGCGGAGCCCTAGGCATTTTGATTATACGGGGCCCCACTCCAGAAAAGATTTTAGTTCATAGTAAAAAGGCAAAAAAATAATCTGAAGTGCTATACATTTATTGTAGACATCTGTCTAATAATATTAAGAATAACAAAAAAAATGCTTTCATTAAGAATACTAAAAAAATACCATACTTTATAAATTTATAATATATTTTAAAGACTAATTTTTCTAACCTTCCTTTCTGAAAATTCCATTAAAAGGGGTTCAAAATTTAAACCCCTTGCTTCTTCATGTTCAATTGACAATATTCCAAGGTTATTTAGCCTATCTTTGCCCATATTAGACCTTAAGCAGTTTTTAATTAATTTTAATTTTGCGAAGCTTCTTTCTCTTGATGCTACCGTCACAGGAATTGTTAAAAATATTCTTAGAGCAATCAATAAATTTGGACAGCAAGAGGCTATACCATTAGATGAAATGAAGTCAAGTAATTTTAAAGGCTGCCCTATTAAATCTGATGGTATCATTGGTCTCATAGCCTCTACCTCTTCACCAAGCATAGGGCCATCTATATCTGAGAAGTTTGATGTCCCAATGGAGTCATTACCAGGTTTTGTTTTTGTGGGTGCAGTTTCTAGGTGTATTGCATGGTGGAAGCGAAATATATAAAAAATTTATTTGCCCAGCCCCGCTGGCAGCGCGGGGCCCTCTTAGGCGCGGGGCCCTAGGCGGCTGCCTAGCTCGCCTTGCCCTAAGGCCGGCCCTGTATATATATATATATATATATATATATATTATATATATATATATATATATATATGGGGAATGTAATAATGTTAATTAATCAATTACTGATTATAAATTAACCAAGAAACAAACAATGTTCCTGGAAAAATAAAGTGTGAACTCTTTTTTTTGTATTGGTGGAAGGAATTTGTCATTTTCTCCTAGAAATAAATTCAAGAGAGATTTATAGGAAATGCCACTGTAGTTTAGCAGCAAGAGAATGAATTCAATTGTTTATTTAATTCTGTATACTTTCAAATAACAATTATAAAAATACCGGCTACACAAGCAGTGGACTGGATGAAAGGAAATTGAATTATATAGTATATAAAGCGTAATGGACCACCGTTCCGCTTCCTTTTTGTGCCCAAACAAAGAATGAGGATTGTACGCATTATAAACGAGTGTACCGTTCATAAAAAGGGAAATTCCATTATTGTTGGATTGTTAAAATGTTAAATTACATCGTTCTGAAAAATTGGTAGTATTTAAAACTATCAAAATACTAGAATAAAGAAAATAAATAGGAATTCAACGTAGGGAAATGATATCGTACGCCTGGCATCGTGTAAGAGCATATGCCCCACCAAAGGGTGGAAGTATTGTATAAGAAAAAAACAACAATTTGGACCTAAAGGCGGTTACTGAAAGAAATCTTATATCAAAATAAAACTTGCATCCTGCAGAATAACTTGACAAAAATTTCATGTCAGTTAGAGACGGATTGATGTAATTATTAGGAACACAAAAATCTCCTCTAACGATGAAGGCAGGAAAAACATTTCAGAGGTTCGACCTGTAAATACCTCGAGGGAGTTCGTGTCAGTAGTATGGGCGAAAAATGTATGAGTGCAATTGCATTGCATAATGTTACGTAATTTTGCAAGAGTACCAACCCCCACCCCTTTTGTTGAAAGAGTGCCAACCCGCACCCCCCCTTTGTTTCCAACCCCAAAATGGGATTGCATGGGGTATGCAACTTGGAGTTATCCCCCAAGCTGAACCCCCCAAAGGGGCATACCTAACCTAAGGGGCCTCTTTGGTGAGAAGGGGACGCCTCACCCCCCAAGGGGGCAGAGAGAAAGAGAAAGAGAGAGAGAGAGACCCAGAGGAAGGTCTTTGCTTGGCTGACTGCCAAGCTCATATGGGGTTCTTCAGCCATCTGCCGCTCTCTTATAGGGCACTAATCAGCCAGTTGGCTGCTGAGCAGCCAGATAACGCCATGTGCTTAATTGTTCTTTATATTATTCAGCCATTTGGCTGTTGAGTTGCCAGATTCGTTATTTATTAGTTTAATTAATATATTAAACAGCCAGCAGGCGCCACAGCCAGATGGCTGCTGAGTTACCAGATAGCGCCATGTACTTTAATTAAGCACATATTAATCAGCCACGCTGAGTTGCCAGATAGCGCCATGTGTTTAACTATTCCTTATATTATTCAGCCATTTGGTTGCTGAGTTGCCAGTTTGCGCTATATATTTATTTAAAGTATATATTATTCAGCCAGGGCCAGCGGGCGCCAAAGCCAGTTGGCTGCTGAGTTGCCAGATAACGCCATGTGTTTAATTAATTCATATATTATTCAGCCATTTGGCTGCTGAGTTGCCAGACGCTATTTATTAATTTAATTCATATATTCTTCTGGCATCTGGCTAGGAAAGTTGAGCTGACAACTTCGCTACTTATTTATTTAAAGCATATATTCCAGTTGGTTTAGAAGGCCGATTTGACAAATAGAAATTAATTAAATATTCAGAAAACCAAACAAATTACATAATTGTGTACAAGGGACAAATAAAACACCAATACAACGTTCTGTTTATGAATTAATAGATATACAATGGACAAATATATGGGCAAATAATAGAACGAAAAATATATTATCATAGAAAGCATAGTATTAACAAAGTATTAGAAAAATATATTTATATATTATTTATATATAATCATACAAAACATAGTATTAACAAAATATTAGAAAAATATATAGTTATATTATCAAAAGTTACATTATCAAATATTAGTACAGGAAAAATATAGTTATATTATCAAAAGTTACATTATCAAATATTAGTACAGGAAAAATATAGTTATATTATCAAATATTAGTACAGGAAATATATACAAAACGTATAATCATATTATTACAGGAAATATATATATATATATATATATATAGTCTTTACGTTCTACGGTGCAAAACGCTAAATTCGCATATGACAGAGTCTATATCCACATCGCCATTACTTTGTACGATGTGGTAAAACCGCCCAAGCATCACTTCACCGTTTAACTGATACGGCGGTTTATACTCGCTATAAATGGCTTTCATATCGTTCAATACTATTTTTGTACCCATTTTACACTCGGCGGGCAAGTTGCCTTTAAGCGCAGCTAGAACACATTCAAAAGCACGCACAAAAACGTCATCGTGGGCCGTTACATTGAATACAAGTTTATAATCATGCCTTTCCAATCGGGGATTTTTTCTTAACGTCCCGAATTTTTCAATCGTGAACTCTTCTTCACTCGACATAGCGGCAATTGAAATATTCTTCCAAGTCGTAACGACACCTATCCACTATATAGAGGTACAGTTCTTCAGGGTGAACAGTGTAGGCGAGCTCAGCTCTGTACCTCTCAAGTGCTTTGTACCAAAGCTCAGGATATTTCGAAGAATCTAAACCTTTTAAATATGCATCCAGATCTAGACCGTTCTCCCCCTGTTCATTCCTACATTCAACAAATCCGTCAAGCAGAGCGGTGTAAGCGTATTCAAGTACCGTGTCAAAATAAACATGTCTGTAACACGAGCATCTAATATAGGCTTCAGCTTACGGAATCCGACGATCTCAAACATTCTGTCGAGGATGAAACGGTTTCGTGTAGGAACAAGAACGTCATTATCAGCTGTGTTCTTCCACATCAGTCGTATATCAATGCGTGGTTGTTCGTTATTTACACTCAATGTACAAACAGGTATATGAGGAGGCGTCACTAATCACCTCTCTTATTATCTACGTCAGCTGGTATTTTATAACGGTCCTCAGCCCACCTCTCAACCACCACGAAGATTTTATGCATCTCCTCAAGACTTAAATAAATAACGTTACGTTTGCTTGCATGCCTGCAGATCGTTTCAAGCACACAGTTAATGGTGCCGGTTTCTCGCCTGAATACGCGCAATGACTTCGTCACGGAGACGTCGTACGAGGCGTTGAGAATGCTTCTCAAAGGGAGTTCCATCGTATTCACACGGTTCGAGATGACTATGACACGTCCACTCGGTGCAAGCTCTGAGATGACTATGAGCCACAGGAGGCAGGCAGGCAGGATCGTCTCGACGGGCGGGTGAATCACCCTGATGAAACGTGAATGGGTTTGTTCGAACTCGTATGCTCCGTGAGGAGTGAGTCGCACCATAATCTAATGAAACGTGTACGGCGCTGACCCAACATGAATCGTTGTATCCCATTATATTGGGCAGGTGTCTTGAGAAATTTTCCGATACAAGAATTAATTTCGGTTTTAATGTTTTATCACTACCACTTCCCGAATACGCACCAGACATTTTTTCAGGGTAATTTTCACGAACTAAACACATTTTATAATGTTTTATCTCTCCTAAACATCTTCACATTGCGGGGCGCTATTAGAGAGAAACATATGTTCATATTTATCCTTTTTTTAACAGGCGATACTCATCTCTAAAATCTGTTAAAAACTCACATAGCCCATTAGCCACAACCTCACTACAAACCTCATCATGATATATATTAATGTAGTGGTAAAAATACTTAAGATTGTCCATGATGACAAGATTTACATTTTCAGCGTAGGGTAGAGTAATCGGTGGTGTAGCATGATATAATACCGCTTATCACACCACTCATCCACAAGACTCACTACCCATAACTGTTGTTTATCTTCTGATCGTGTTGCTTCTTCTACCACGCGGTGCACGTGAGCCTTTATAAAGCTTAGTTCTATAACATACTTCAGTACATCGTCTGTACTGCGAAATCCTACAACCCCCTCGCCAGAATATCCGTAGAGTATTTGAATAGCCTGACCCTTCGCACGATTCAATGCAGCCTTAAAAGATGCAAAGGAGGGGAATAGGAGTTTTTCAGTATCCACTACATCTACGCACTTGCTGAATACCACTTCATAAATGTTGAACACGCGATATTAAAGGTGGCCATTTCTTCATGCGAGAGAATACACGTCTGAGCTCAAGGGTATACAGAGGTCAACTGAGTACGGGGGTAGAGGCTGCTCAGGTTGCGGCGTGATTCACGTCGCCGGTCTTACAGTGGGCGGGCTTAACTTTTACTGTACATACGCACACACGCAAAGTAAACGCTAGTTGAAACACGATTTATTTAATAAACGAAATATCAGGATGTATATTTACAAATACGTGTAATATAAGTTAGCAATAGACATATCAAAGATTATGGTATCCAAAGGGCACGGTGTCATAGGTACCAGGCACCTGGTAACGTTTCCTATAGGTGTTACGGCACACCTTTGTACCCCTAAGTTCCTCTTTGTACCCCTAAGTTCCTTCACGCCCCCAGCTTCTGCGCCCGAAAATTGTGGGTGCCTACAGTCAGTTGGGGCGGCGATCACCCTCATCATCCAAGCACACTAACTCCTTCAGCGAATCAAAGTTGACGACCCCCGATTCGCTTGGTTAAGCGTGATACCCTTAGCCTTCACGATATACTTCGTTTCATCCCTATCCTCACCCGTACCCCATAGGTCTTTGGCCCTGTTGACACAAACGAGTCGGCGTATGCGTTGTCCCCATACTCATCCTTGATCTCGTCAGTTAGCTCGCCGAGGAACTCCCCAATAGCAGGCATGTATTCACCACTCCTCGCTGTGAATATCACGCTATCTGTATCGGCATACAATACCCCGCCCAAGAGAATGCAATAGACCCCAAAGTTTGATGCGCGTAGGCTGTTGTGAAGCTGGCTACAGGATGTTTGTAACCCGTGAGGTATCTGTGGCCAATTCAGTATTGTTGTACTTTATTATGTAAGTATTACCTACATTCACAATCTCCATGACCTCTTTATCGGGTGCGTTGGCGTAATCCCAGACTTCACTATAACTTTGCGCCAAATGAACGTTCCCTTTACCGTATTCTGTGCAAATTTTCCCCAAAGACTGTTTAGGCACAATTTTGCACTAAAGCGCTTGCCAGGATTCTTTACAATTTGGGTACGATCAAGTTGTATACCTTCGTGGTCGCGGTAACGCTTATAAGACGTTTTTTCGTCTTCGGTTCAACCCCTCGCGGATACCTGACGCCTCAACCTTATCCTTCAAAAATGCGTTTATATATGGTGTGAAAAGGTTGGGTAGCTTCTGAAACCTCCACACCTCATGTATCTTCAATATTCTATACCCATGGCGTACGGCTAGGGCCAGTTCAGGAATTGTGTATACACCTCTGATCTTACGCTGGTGGGTGTATGGTCACAATTACCATTATTCTCTTCTGCGCACTTCACGCACAGGGGAAACATAAGTTTGTGATCTATGACAACGGGTAAGATCGGCATCCATAAATCGGTAGGGGGAGCACGTCTACGAAAGAGAGCCCAAAGTAGCGATCATTCAAATTTCTTGAAAACTCGGCGATGGAGGGTAGGCTAGGCCCCACTATTTTTTCAGGCGCACCCACGGGTACGGGTTGTTCTTCATCACGTATGGGTATAAAGAACAGAAATCGTAGTAGTGGAGCTTCACACCCTCCGTAGGTGGAAAGTATAGCTTGAAGGGATTTGTACGCCCACCGAACAAGCTATCACCGCATTTGAGAGGATCCAGTACCATTGAACGCTTGATCGTGTTTATTTCTCACGGTACGCCCCGTCTGTCTCCATCCGTGCATCATATTCATGCTCCCACAAGACTTTGTGAGTGAACTGGGAGCCTATAAGTTGATCGCGGGTGCGCGTCCACGCAAGACAGTCGGCAGGAGATCTACCGTGGATATCTCCCACGATTCCACACTCAGGACGGGGGCATCCATGCCACCAGCAACCGTTAAAGGAGTACACAGTCTTCACGCCAGTGACACGGTTTTCACTTAGACCATCAACCCAAAAAACACGACCATTAATCTTAATGGGTACTTCACCCGTGTTGCGGGCATGCTTTATGTATACACCTGTCTGTTGCTGTAGGTGTATGAGCCAGTAAATAGCCTTGTGTCCATAACTGCGGGGGTTGTTTCTGTGAATAATGGCTAAGGTGGCTTTAGGCATGAAGTTATTCTTGAACACCGTAAAACATAATGACGCGATGGTGGTTGCGACTTGCAGCGGATCGCATTTGAAACGGCCTATGTACATCCTTCTAAAGGCCTGGAAACATACTCTAAGCACGCGTACATCATTCACGCAATAACGCTCACATTCATCAGCTATATTATAAGGATTACGTTCATTAAAACTGTTAGTATCGATCAAAGTCTTCACGTTCATCTGTACTCATACAATCATAGTTAAAGTAATGTTTGGGTGGAGGTAGGCCTACGTAGTTTAAAGTTCGCTAGTGAGGAATGTGTAAGGGAAGTATCCTTTTGAAACTTCAGCTGCTACCCCATCACCTTGGGTAGCTTTGCTAATTTACAAGGTGTGAATAATAAAGTGTCTTTAAATTGTACATTACCTCTTATTTGCATCTGTATTAATTTGTTGCCTCTTTTCAATGGATCACCTGTAAATATCTCAGAGGACTCGTGCTCAAGCAACTCCTTATAAAGGAACTGTGTCAAATTTGCCCCGTTATGGGCAGAATATACACAGTCATTTTTTTGAACTTGTCGCTAACTTGACAATATAGGACAAATAGTTTCACAGGCTATCGTGGACATTCGTTTTAAAAACGTTTGTCCGTTTACCACATTTGGGGCACTCATCACACTCGATCTCCATACACTCATCACAGATAGTCTGGCTCACAAGTAAATGTGGAATACCTCTTTGGTTTCAGCGTTCGTGTATGTTTCTATATCGTAGTACACAGTTATACAAGGTGTTTTTAGGCTTGGTCTTTCATATAACATACATGCTTTACACCATCCGCCTTATATTTCTCATGGCATGTAGACAGTGAATTTCATCACATTTGTGCTAAATTTCCCCAATTATCCATCATGTGAAACATACCACATTCACAGATTCTCATTTTCCTGCACGTGCCAATTGATTTATGGAGCTCAAAACAGCTATTATTGAAAAATGTGCGTCTACACACATTACAATCCCTCTTCTCAGCTTCAACTACACGGCTTTCACATTTGGGCTTTTACACTGCTCACATACCATGTGGCATCTTTACAATGTTTCACTATATCATCCGCAAACTCGAGACACCCTTACACAAATCATGATGTCGTCCATATTTTCGACTTTTCATAACTCGCGTAAAGGCACCTTATATTACGGATGGGGAGATATGTTGTCCTGACAGTCCTAAAATAAGTAGGGGTCTTGTACGATCTCTCACATGCTTTTAAAAACATACACAGTTCTACGACGATCATCCAGTCCAAATACAACTATACGAGCATTCATTTCCTGTTCTACCCTTCTCAGCTCTTCAGGACCCATGTTACAGTCAAACTCAAGTTCACAGTCTACAGCTAGTTTACGGGCACGCTCCACGACCGTAGGCAACCAAATTTTTGTGGTCTGTGTATTTAGTACAGTAAACATACGAGCTAAGACTACTGCTATAAAGCCGCAACCACGATCGACGTTTATATGCCGTCTAAAAAGCCTGAGAATTGAAGTTAAGAGTGTAAGGTGTGGCACTATGACCCGCAACACGGAATACACGGTCAATATTTACCGTGAAGTTGTCCATATTGAAGGCTATACTACTTTGGGAGGCTTGCATTATACGACCTAATATATACTCTACATCTTCAGCCGCCAAACGCTGAATGGTACTACTACCCAAAAATCATCTACAGCCATCGTCTGACCGAATCCGAAGGACAGCCTCGTCCTGACTTCACGCTCGTCGCGGTTCTGAAGGGCAAACTCTACAATACGTTACAACGCGACGTAGTCCGTGTTCAATACCGTTGCTATACATGGATCTAGGATCAACCCTGACTATATACCGATTTCTAGTCAAGGCTGGGGTAGGGGTTGCGGTGCGCACCAACTCGAATGTTATACCATCCTCAACAGAACGGGGCAGCTGTGGAGGATGAATAAGGGTTATATTGGCTGAAGAAGCTGATGTGGGTTGGTTGCGTAAGACGTTGAGGGTTGGGGTCTATTACTGCAGACTCAACAGAACGGGTGCAGGTGGAGGATGAACAAGGGGTATATTGGCTGAAGAAGCTGATGTGGGGTTGGTGCGTAAGACGTTGAGGGTTGGGGTCTATTATTGCAGACTCAACAGAACGGGGGGCAACTGTGGAGGATGAACAAGGGGTATACTGGAGGAATGCTCTACTGTGGGGATTGCTGCGTAAGACGTTGAGGGTTGGGGCTCTACTACTGGTGGTCTAACAACCGGCGCGATTCCTGACGCGCTTTATACCTGACGTGGAGGACTCTTCATCATGTCTCCGCTTTGAACGTGCAACAGGTCTCGCTGGTGAGGATTCATCGGCGGGTATGGGCATTGCAGATGCACGGTCAAAGGGTTCATCCGTGATAGCGATGATGGGGGCTGTACATCGTCGTCATTCACGGTTCTGTGGAAGAAGAAAAAATATAAGGAGCAGAACTCGTTATTTGTAATATTCTGTAAATGACCCACTTAGGGGTGACGTGTTAGAAATGGAATCTGTAGAAAAATTCAGATTCACGAGCCATGCACATTAGGGCGGATCGAAAATGAGGTTTTTAAAATTTTTAAATTCAAATATGGCTAGTGCGGAAAATATGTGGGTGCTATAGATAATGACTGTGCATAAATATTAGTCCTGCGAAATTATATCTTCAGGTGCCACAAAGCCGTCGAAAAAAGTGAAATATAATGATTTTCTTATATTCTGCATTAGTACAATAACTGAAACTTACTTGTTATTATATATATTAAGTGTTCCAATTACCAAAATAGTTACTGAATTACGCAGCTCTTAGTTTATTTAGATCAATGTTCTTTTGATTAATGATCTAAATAATCCAGAACTCACCATGAGGAGGTGGCTGCGTGTCGAGCTCCACCCATGCCCTCCCAACCACCCATCCTTGCGCATGTTTTTTTCTATTAACGTTTTATTTAAACTTTATATTCAGCTTTACTTTCGAATGATGGCATTTTTTTACGTGACTGAAGTGTTGATCTCATGAAGCCATCTCGCGCGTTCAATCCAAATACTTTTGATGATGCTTCAGTCACTAATTTTACCATTCTTTCTACTACTTGTGTATGACAAGGGAATTTCTCGAATGGAGTGGTACTCTTGTTTTCTATGAATTCTTCAATCTCATTTTCTGTCAGGTGTCTTGTCACAGGTGGTTCAGTGACAATGCATTTTTGCCAATTAATTAAATCAGTATAATCAGTAGCTTCAAATTGAATAACAGGTACTGTGAAACGCCTCACAACTTTTTCCTTGTTTGTTTGCCTTGCTTTCTTTATTCGCCTCCACGCTAATTCTCTTATGGCGCTGCGGTCATCATGAATCATTGATGCTAGAATATTTTCTGGATTTGCAAAAAATGCATTTCTTTGTATGACAGGGTTTACAATATCCTTTACTTCGTCATTCAGTGTTCTTGTTAGTTCAATAGTTTTGAAAACATGTTTTGAGCCATTGACAAAAGACGTACTTTGCTTAATAGAAAACCACATTGGGATGTAGACCTTCATTATAAAAGAAGCAATGTTCATGAGGTTCTCAGATGGACTTACAGTTGAAACGTATAGACGAAGCAAACGATTTGCTGTAGTCAGCCATCGTGAATGTGCCATTTTGCCTGGACTACGATGAGCAAGATCTGGAGAGCAATATCCCTTTGTTATGGCCTGATGAATATCAATTAGATATTTTTGGTCGGTGCTAAGATCTTCACAGTCTACAGTTGGTTCCTCAGCATCAATCCTTTCAAACTCGACAATAGGAAGACTCTCACAGTTCTCTAATTCCCTGCCAATAGGACCGGTGAATCCGCAGGGGCCAGATGTTTTTCCATCCAGCTTTGCAACTAAATGGCGTAATGGCAATTCATTGGCATGGAGCTGGCACACTAAATGTTGAACTGGCTTCTTCAGCTTCAATTCTATAAGCCTTATAACACCTCCCTTTTCTCCAGTGTTGACTGCTGCACCATCGCATCCAATGGCAACAAGGTTTTCCAGGTTCATGTCATTATTTCCAATATACTCAAACATTCCTTTACATATTTCTTCAGCTGATCCAGAATTCACAGAATAATGGCCCAAATAATCTGAACCAGGTTCTCTCACTAAAGTGATATGTTCTCTGTTACCTTCTTCTGATATACTTTGGACTCTTTTTTTTCTTGGAAGAGTGTGGAATCTTTTCGACCATCAAAATAGATTCCTCTGATTGGGACCTGATTTTGATCTTTCATAATTTCTGATCTCTTCTTTTGTCTTTCTCTTCTGATTTTACTCCTATCCACTACTTCAGATGTATTGTCAATAGAAACTTCTCCAATATCTTGCAATACTGCACTAACAATGAATGCTGCAGCTCGATCTGAAACTGCAGTCCTGTCACAAGCAGTAGCCACTGAAGGTAGATTTGTAGTTTTCCTTTTCTTGAATAATTGTTCTTCAGGTTGTTCGAGCTTTCTCTTCGAGCTAACTGGCTCTGGAAATGTATCGTCTGATATTTCGTCAGATTCACTTTCACTATTTGATGTCGATGATGATAATTCAACATTTGTATCCTGCAATTTCTCCTGTGAAGATTCTTTGGTGAGCCTCACAGCTTCTTTTTGCTTTCTTAGCAACGTAGATGCTTTTTTCTTTGAGAGTGTAATATCTACTCTATCAATAAACAGTTTTCTTTCACTCCTTTGATCTAAGAGGAACGTCACTTCTTCCTTTGGAACCGTTTTTTCTTTGGGACAAGAACATTGTGTTAGTATTTTGCACTTGCACGCTGCAATGTCAAAAAGTTTCGTGTGTGCTTCTTTTTTGAACATATCAATCTTTGCTTTGTAAGCTTCAGAATTTTTTCTGCTTTGGTATGGCTTCATAATGACACGATACTTTTCGTGGTAGCTTCTGAACATTGTTTCATTCGCCTGTCTGACAGAATTGGGACGGAAGCACTTTCCCAAATTGTTTTCAATTTATCAACAACTTGTTCTAATATTTGAGATATTGAAGGATCTTTATTAGTATTCTGTTTCAAATCGTTTCTTACAAACAAGTAATATTTAAAAACTCCTTCGTATGTAGGAAGATTCCTGTGCCACAAATCTTCCCCCATACCAAACATGGGGCACTCAGTTGAGGCCCTGGTTGATTTTGCACAAACTCGAGACATTTTGAAAGTATACAAATCTGAAAAAGAAAGAGCTAATATCAATTATACGTTAATTTCAGTTAATAGTACATGGCAAACTTAGGGCAACACAATACAGAAATGCAAAATATATAAGAAATATAGTTTAGACTATCTGAGTAACGCCAACAACAAACAGAACACCCACCTGCTACGAGAGCGACAGCTACACTGAACCGAGGTACTCACGTGACAGCTGAGTGAGCTGACTATAGAAAACTGTTTTTAGAGAATAGAAACTTTTTTTAAAGGTTGACTGAGCTATTTTTATACAAGTGTGAATAAATTCTTGTCTATTGTGCATCGTGGACTCTTCTGTAATTATTGGTTAAAATCTGCTTTTTTCAATTTTTTTCAATATTGAAGGTCATTGTGGCACCTGAAGATATTAATGTTATGATTTTAAATTTATACCAGCTTATTTCCTCACTACTACACACATTTTCCACACTAGCCAATTTGAAAATTCGAAAAATGAGTTTTTCACTCCGCCCTAATGCACATGTATTATATCTGGACCGACAGGTTGTGGTAAAATGGTGTTTATGCTTAATATCATTAAAGATAAGGGGGAAATGTTCTCAAAATTTGTGCATGAAGTTATATGGTGCTATTCGACATACCAATCAGTGTTCAACGAGTACCAAGATGGTGTTTTGTTCCACAAGGGGGTCTATGACGTTAATTCGTTAAAGGGAAATGAACATACAGTCATCGTAATTGACGACCTCATGTTGGAGATGGATAAAACGTTTGCCGAGACATTTACAGTATTCTCCCACCACCTTAACATAAGCGTGTTCTTCATCAATCAGAATCTATTTTTCAAAAATAGATACATGCGCGATGTGTCGCTAAATACGCAATATCTAGTCTTATTCGCGCAACGTAGAGATGTGTCACAAATTGGGGTATTAGCCAGTCAAATGTTCCCGAATCAGCGTAAGGAGTTTTTGGAGGTTTATAAAGAGGTCACAAAGCAACGTTATGGATATTTGCTTTGTGACCTTCACCCGCGAAACACGTTTAGGGTGCTTCTAAGAACGAATATATTTCCAAACGAACCTGAAACCGTGTATATTCCAGAATGACGAATAGGCTAAAGAAATACCGCGAATTAATAAAAATCTATCAACGACTGCCTCGAGCATTGCAGCAGATGTTTGTTAAAAATATCGACTCTGACTTTTTAAAATGCATCTGTGAAATCTGCCTTAATGTTATAAAATGTAATGTTCCAATGAAATCCTCTCAGAAGACTCGCTTACGTCGTTACAAGAACATAATACAGACGCTCGCCCATAAAAGTCAGACTGTGGGTAAGAAAAAGCGTATTATTGTACAAAGAGGCGGTTCGTTCCTCCCATCTTATTTTCAATTTTGGGCCTTTACTGACTAGATTATATATGAAGAAGGTGGTTGTGATCCCGCACGAGGTGTGTGCTTCATTAGAAAGGAGCCAGATGTGGTTCTAGAACCCCGTAAAAGTAGACTTAAAAGAATGGAAAGTGAGTTGCTAACCCTATTAAACAGTGAAAAGGCACCTGATGAGAAAAGGATCTTGTACCAAGAGGGTTTGCAGAAATTTCTTCATGAGTACGAAGATTATAAGCATCCTACAGAGCTTCCCGTGAGGCACATCTCGAGTAGCGCTGAGAATAGCGACTCAGGACCTGAGCAACCAAAGAGCAGCGGAGCACAGCACATCGAACATGTGCTAAAAAACAGCCTCCCCGATACATTGAGGAATAAAGGGTTAAGTCTTTATAATCTATTGAGTGAGGACCACATCATACAGTGGTCCGATACAGGCGAGGTCATTGTTGAAGGAACAAGGGTATAAGGATCCAATATCGTTGATACTGTTCATGATCTGGTGAGAAAGTGGTATAGGCTCTCACCAACAGGATGGAGACATATTAAAGCAAGACTACAACAAATAAATGTCCCCAAAACATTGATAGGTAATCTGAAAAGGTTAAAAGACTTGGAACATGCATCGCACGTGTCACAACTGAGTACACCTTCGCCCCTATCAGCTGCAGTGTCTCTGAAGAGGAGAAAGAAGAGAGTAGACGGCCAGCCTTATCCACGTGCCTCTAAAATATGCAAATGGCTAACGTATTAAGTAAGCACTATTATGACATTTCTAGCCCAGCATCCTATGGTGGTGTTAATAGATTGTACAGAAGTACTTATGGTGTAAGGAAAAAAGATGTTGAGAGATTTTTGCGTGCCCAGGATGCTTATACACTTCATAAACCTGTGAGAAAAAGGTTTAAAACAGCCAAGACAACAGCCGCCTCGATTGACTCTATTTGGCAGGCAGATTTAACAGACATGCAAAGATATTCAGTGTACAACGACGGCTACCGCTACATCCTATTCATAATAGATGTATTCTCTAGATACCTGTGGCTAATTCCCCTGAAAAATAAATCGCCTGAAACAGTCGCTAAAGCGACCAAAACACTGATGTTGAAAGAAAACCGGATTCCTGGCTATTTTTGTACGGATATGTGAAAGGAATTTATAGGCCGTGCTTTTCAGGACATGTTGATAGAGTTTAATATCAGCTATTACAGAACCAATTCTATACATAAGGCTTCTTTAGCTGAAAGAGTTCAACGTACCATAAAGGAACGCATGCACCGATATTTTACACATAAAAACACGTACAGATATATAAACGTTCTCGATTCATTGGCTTCATCCTACAACCGCTCACACCATCGCACGATTGGAGCAACGTCTAACGATGTTTTAGAAAGAGGCAAGCGTCCGAGAAGAGATGGAGTGCCGCTACCACCATCACCACACTCTGCACGTTTCAAAATCAGTGACTATTTAAGGTTGTCACATTCTGGAAATAAATTCGCGAAGGGTTTTGAGCAAGGATGGAGACGCGATATTTATAAAGTTAGAGCTATGAAGCCTAAAGATGAGATAATGATGTATTACGTTGAAGATTTGAATGGAGAAGAAATCTCGGGAGGTTTTTATCGCGAGGAATTTCAGAAAGTGGCATTTAATTTAGGAAAAAATGTATTTAAAATTGAGAAAATTTTAGGAAGCAAAGGTACAGAAATGTACCTGGTGAAGTGGCTAGGTTACCCAGAAAGCTTCAATACCTATATAAAAGCTGATGCAATAATGAGGCTTAATTAGTATGCAGCATGACACCCAACCATTTCTACGTCACACTCCCGTCCTCCTCATCCCTGTCTGTACACCCTACCAACATACTAGCCAACTTTGTAACAGAACTCCATGGGCCCATTGAGTTGGGTCGTGATTCGTGTGAGGTGGGGCTATGTGAAATTCAGCTGGACACCGTCTTTTTAAATATTCATTATAAAGATACCTTTTTACGATTCTTAGAAACTGTGGTGAGTGTGCAAAAGCCGGGTTAACTCGGGATGAAACCATACGTATCGCCCGGACTAAGGTTGCAGTTTTTCAGTACAACAGTGACACTAGGACCGGGTCGTTATGGTTCGGTTAAGGATGTTGTGAGAGACTTAAACATGTGTTTAAAAAAACTCAAATCTTACGAATGATTTATTATACGAAATCGTAAACAAAGGAGGCCCTACATATACTCTAATGCTAAAATCAAAGGTTAACAGAAATCTTAAAGACGGAAGAGTCTTCAAAATTATAACCGAGGGGCGTTATCGAGCAGCCTTCCAAAGAAACACCTTTCATTAGGTACCGGATGACTTGTCCAACTTAGTGTATCAGCTGAAAATGGAGAAACTGGATGTAAGCTCTCAGCCTCCAGACATGTGTTTTATTTACAGCAATATAGCGGAACACCAGTTTGTTGGGGATACCCAGGCACGCCTGCTACGCGTAGCGCACATCCCCAACCATAGAGGAAGGAGCTTGAGTATTACATATGACCTACCCCATTATGTGAATGTCGTAACTAATCTAATAACTAATATCTCAATATATATAAGAACGATTGAGGGCAAAAATTTCCCATTCGGTGACGGGAACTTAACAGTGAAGCTGCACTTTCGACGCACTGAGTTATTATGGCCAGAAAGCCTTTCACGGTATAACGAGGGGTGAGATACCAGCGTGGTAGTAGACTTGGATCCATTTTTTCATCCATACTACGCACCGCTGTCCCACCGCGTTACAAACAGGTTTTAACGCGGCAGAGGACATGTTCGCGGGAACTAAGCCTAAAGAAGCTCTGAAAAACATTTAAAGCGTACACGGGATGAAATCATCAAAGACGCGAAGAGAAAAATGCGTGGTGGTGGAAAGAAAAGAACTGATAGGAAGAAGGGGTTACCAATACGTGGTGGAAAGAAGAAGAGAGCTGTTAGGAAGAATGGGTTACCATCGCGTAGCGTTAAACGTAAAAGGAAACCGAAAAGGAAGTGCTCTAAGCGTATGAAACCTATGACCGATCATTTTTTTTAACTGATATAAACTGTGGACGCTACTCTCACGATTCATAGATTGATTAATACTCGTCGAGGGAGGTGGCACTATTTCTGACTCACCATGGCACGTTTCATTCATCCGTGTAGTTCACAATGCTGTAAATCGGAGCTATCCCTCTTTGAGATGCCTCCAACTCAAGTTTCCATTGAGCACAGTGACTTTATTACAATTAACCCTTTAAACACAATTAGTTCACCCAGTACCTCTTTTTTGACCCGAGCTGTATGCACATGTATACTAAACTTCGCATAGCCCATTTTGACGGACCGGATTGCGATGATAATTATGCTGCATACCCCGAAACCAACTTTCTGCACTCCATATTCAGTCAGTGTGACGTATATTTAAATCAGACTAACATCTCGGCAGGCACGGGGTACTATCACCACGAGCATATCTGGAAAATGTCCTCAACTTTTCAAAAGAAGCGAAGGACACCTTTTTATTCGCCGAGGGGTATTACCACACTAAAGACGAGGGTAGTATGAAGGATAAATTTAAAAATTCTAAAAAAAAAGATACGAATGTTTTGGACGTCTGCATACAGACTTTACTTTCCAGGGGAAGCTACTTATGAACGGAGTAGATATGAAATTGAAGCTTACCCGCACGAACCCTGAGATCTGCATAAATCTGGGGGATGATCAAGAAGAAGGCGCGAAACCCGTTGTGATACACATCGTGGAAACGTATTTGCGTATACCCCGAGTGAAATTAAGCTCCCCGAAGCAAATAGAAATTGAGAAAGATCTCATACATTCCACAGTAAAATATCCCATTAACAGGGTACAGATCAAACTGTACACGATCCCGGCAGGCCTGGCATCGAAATAGATAGAAAACATTGCTCTTGGAGTCCTACCTAAAAGGATTTTAATTGGAATGCAAGACCACGCCTCGACAAATGGAAATTATAAAAAGAGCGCCTTAAAATTCGAGAATTTCGGGCTTAAAAATATTACTCTATTCATAAATGGTATTGCCCTGGGTGGAGTGATGGATATGGATTACTCATCATATGCTGTGTTCCCGCTCTGTGCGAGAGCTTATAGTAGATTAGCTCATAATACAGGTGCTTGTGATGAGCTCGGTTTCGGGATAACTCAGAAAGAATTTGTGGAACAGTTTAATATTTACTCATTCGACCTTACGCCTGACTTAACCGCCGGTGTAAATACCCATTTAAACGCCAGCAGACGGGCACCATTTCAGTGAGGTTGGAGTTCGCTAAGCCTAAAGACGCTCCTATTAGTGTACTAATATACCTAGAGTCGCAAGCTCTAATAGAACTTGACCGTTTCCGGAACATAACCACAGATTTTTAAAATGGATGCAAATACACTCTAGAGAGTTATGAAGAGTGACTGTTTCGTGCACTCCAAATTTATCGGGGTTTTTGCAAAGAATGAAATATTGAAGCTGGATACTTCAAGAAACTGGTACGGGGCAATCGTTAACACCGACATTGTGGAGGGTGAGGGGATTCATTGGTTTGCGATCTATTTTA
Organism: Bathynomus jamesi; assembly: GCA_023014485.1. Taxonomy (NCBI): domain Eukaryota; kingdom Metazoa; phylum Arthropoda; class Malacostraca; order Isopoda; family Cirolanidae; genus Bathynomus; species Bathynomus jamesi. The sequence goes on along the minus strand of JAJOZX010000986.1, from coordinate 23,523 downwards.
AAACTAAGGAAAGATTGTACAATTTCGATTCACTCGGATTTCCACCGTGGAATGACTCGGCAATTGTACAGTTTATGACGCGATTAGGTGTGCCTAAGATCATTTGGAATCCATATCGTTTCCAAGGATATTATACTAAAACATGTGGATTGTATTGTATTTTGGTTCTCATGCACATATCACGTGGGAAGGGTTTTATGAATTTTTAAAAATTATTCGATTTGTGCGACAGAGTTGAATGATAAATATGTGTGCAGACAGATAAAAAAAAGGTTCCCATAAGTTAGTACCCCCTGTAATGTGTAAGATCTATATTGTGTAAATTGTGTAAACCTGTATATACATTTGTAGCAATTAAGAATTGGGCGCTGCCCCTTTTTGTACATGTTTTTCTACTGTTTAATAAAATGAAAATATATTGTGTTTTGTTCTTATCCTCAAAAAATACTTACAATCTCCTCGATGAGCACGCACTCGGTTGAACGGTTGTGTGCCAGTACCACGACTTCTGGTTCGCTAGCTGGTGTGGATACCACTTCATTTATCACCCTCTCCCCAAAAGTGTTTATAATAGCGTCTAGCTCCGTATCACTCCTGTAATTAAAACAGATGCATGAAATTGGATGCTGCTAAAAGTATTGAATGCGGCTAAAAGTGTTGTGTATGGCGGTAAATATATATATATATATATATATATATATATATTATATATATGAATAGAAGCCGACCCTTTGGGCAGATAACAGTTCACTTCGCATTATTGTGGTTTTCTTTTATAAATTAAAATAAAGCTAGGTTAGGTTAACAGCAGACTGAAAGCATAAACAGTTATGCTACAAACAAAAACAGTGGGCCTAATTTTACGTTGTAGAAAAACACTGAATAAGGTTAGGTTTAAATTTCTATCCGTAGAACATCCTAGAAATTTTAAAACTGCCGAGAGATGCACAAATAAAACATACCATATATATATATATGAATAGCGACCGACCCTCTGGGGAGATAACAGTTCACTTCGCATTATTATGGTTTTTATAAATTAAAATAATGCTAGGTTAGGTTATCAACAGACTGAAAGCTTAATCAGATATAACTACGAAGGATGTAGAGAATAATTGAAAATATTTTGCAACCTTTTATAAGACTAGTTTCTTATAAACTATATATATATTCATATATATATATATATGAATAGAAGCCGACCCTTTGGGCAGATAACAGTTCACTTCGCATTATTGTGGTTTTCTTTTATAAATTAAAATAAAGCTAGGTTAGGTTAACAGCAGACTGAAAGCATAAACAGTTATGCTACAAACAAAAACAGTGGGCCTAATTTTACGTTGTAGAAAAACACTGAATAAGGTTAGGTTTAAATTTCTATCCGTAGAACATCCTAGAAATTTTAAAACTGCCGAGAGATGCACAAATAAAACATACCATATATATATATGAATAGCGACCGACCCTCTGGGGAGATAACAGTTCACTTCGCATTATTATGGTTTTTATAAATTAAAATAATGCTAGGTTAGGTTATCAACAGACTGAAAGCTTAATCAGATATAACTACGAAGGATGTAGAGAATAATTGAAAATATTTTGCAACCTTTTATAAGACTAGTTTCAGAGCGCATTTGTTATGGGAAAACGAGAGAAAATTTCAATTAACGAGGAACAAACAAAAATAATGGGACTAATCTTACGTTGTAGAAAAACACTGAATAAAGGCAAGTTTAAAATTCTATCTGTAGAGCATCCTATAAATTTTAAAACTGCCGAGAGATGCACAAATAAAACATACCATATATATATATATATATATATATATATATATATATATATATGTATGAATAGCGACCGACCCTCTGGGGAGATAACAGTTCACTTCCCATTATTATGGTTTTTATAAATTAAAATAAAGCTAGGTTAGGTTAACAACAGACTAAAAGCTTAAATAGATATAACGACATAACGACAGAGGAGGTAGAGGATAATTGAAAATATTTTGCAATATTGCAACCTTTTATAAGACTAAATTCAAAGCGCATTTGTTATGGGAAAACGAGAGAAAATTTCAATTGACGAAAACAAACAAAACAATGGGCCTAGTTTTATGCTGTAGAAAGTTCAGCCTACTTTAAAAATAGAATAAATACAATTTATATGGTAATTAGCGCTGAATGAACCGGAGAATATAAATACTTACATCTCAATTGAATTGCCTGTAGACTCTTCCGACGCGTTGCAAATTGCAGCGATACTCTGCGATGAAAATAATTCATTCTGATCTATTGCAGTGAATATTAACCGTGCGGCCTGGCAGTAATAATCTTCATCAGCAATCAATTCAGGGGAAGCGTAGATGTTCGTCATTGTTGCAGAATTCGACAGCTGGAGAAACTGACTCTATGCGGCGAAATTCCCCATTTATAAGGGGCGAGCGAACAACCTACAAACGGGGAACCTTAGTTTCCTATTGGGTCGCTGCGAGAATTGGGGCGGGGATTAAGACTTGGGCAAGCATTTTCGATCAAACCGAGAGCATGCCCCTTTTCAAGAACGGTGATTGGGGCTCCACGAAAGGTGGGGGTGTAGTTTAGCTACAGGACTGGCCGAAACCTGACGAAACGCGTATTCCGTGCTGTGATTGGCTACTCCCCGTCAAATCTGGGTGGGTCGTATGGCCCCGCTCGTTGGTGGATTCCTGTACGATCTCGTTTTTCCTGAAGTTCGAAATTTTTTTATTTTAGATTTCAGGTCAAAAACACCTGCAAGGTTCAGTTGTTCTGAAGGTCCTTTGTCTGTTTCGCGGACAATACAACATTTATTTTTCTGCGAAAAGTGGGACTGTGACCTGGGGGAGACTGAACAATGTCTTATGGTCACTTCACAGAATAGGAAAGGAACGTAAAGGTTTAATGTCTTTCTACAAATATTAACAAAGCATAACAATGGTTTTCTGAAAAACTAAATTGAATTGTTCGGATGGTTAAAAGCCAAATATATATATATATATTATTTGACCGTATATATATATGCCCATTGTATATCCACTTTTGCGAAAATAAAATTTAAGACGGGTTATGCCTTTAACCTTCCCGAAGAAATATATTTACAAGGTTCCATTTTGATAAACATTTATGTATTGTGTTGTACCAAACTCATAAAATAATTTTATGATACGTTTCTTCAAGGACTGCGATAAGTTAATCTGTAGATGTGCCGCAAATATAATATTACCTTCCTGACCATAGACTGAACCCGAAAGATACGAGATAAAACGTCTTTACCTGTACATTTACAGAATTGAAATATATATATATATATATATATATATATATATATATGATGAATAAAACCACGAAGGAAAGGAAACACAAAATGGTGCTCAAGCGCTTTCGTCTAATGACATCCTCAGGAACACTGAAGTACATAGAAGGTTACAGCCTATATATAGGTTACAAAAAAAAATATATATATATATATATATATATATATACATATACATATACACATACATACATACCTATACAATAAACGAAGAAATGAAATTAAAAAAAAAAAAAAAATTATTAAAAGATTTTGAGATGGGCATACAACTTTGTAAGGAAACACTATCGATTTTTAGCACAAGATTAAATTAATTGTTTCCAACCAGTTATAAAAAAAAAATAAAAATAAAAAATACAAATTTATACTGGAAATCTGCCCGGGTTTTATCACTCTACCCATCTTGTATATAAAAATAAAATTAAAATTAAAAGTTAATAAAGTAGCATACAAGTTTACCAAAGATTTAGCGTTCTACCTTTCTTATCTAGATCTGTTTTGAAGGAATTCAAAACAACAGGATCGAGTTGAAAAAGACCTTTGCTTATGTTGAAGTTATTTGAAAGTTGGATAATGGCAGACTCAAGAATATTTCTATTAACAATGTTGCCAGAGTGAAATAAAACTGAAGCATTATTCCAGTCAATACAGTGGGATAACTCTGACAAATGGACAAAAAGGGCACTGGACAACTGTCCTGTTCTAATTGGGTGTAAACAATGTGATTCCTTTTACATAGGTCAGACGGGAAAGGATTTGCACACACGTATAAAACAGCATCAATATTCCGTTAGAACAGGACAGTTGTCCAGTGCCCTTTTTGTCCATTTGTCAGAGTTATCCCACTGTATTGACTGGAATAATGCTTCAGTTTTATTTCACTCTGGCAACATTGTTAATAGAAATATTCTTGAGTCTGCCATTATCCAACTTTCAAATAACTTCAACATAAGCAAAGGTCTTTTTCAACTCGATCCTGTTGTTTTGAATTCCTTCAAAACAGATCTAGATAAGAAAGGTAGAACGCTAAATCTTTGGTAAACTTGTATGCTACTTTATTAACTTTTAATTTTCATTTTATTTTTATATACAAGATGGGTAGAGTGATAAAACCCGGGCAGATTTCCAATATAAATTTGTATTTTTTTTTTTTTTTTTTATAACATTGGTTGGAAACAATTAATTTAATCTTGTGCTAAAAATCGGTAGTTTGATCTTGTGCTAAAAATCGATAGTGTTTCCTTACAAAGTTGTATGCCCATCTCACAATCTTTTAATATATTTTTTTTTTTTTAATTTAATTTCTTCGTTTATTGTATAGGTATGTATGTATGTATTATATATATTATATATATATATATATATATATATATATACAGGGGATAGACAAAATAATATGAACACCCGCCGATTTCACCGGTTATCTTTACGGACTGCTCAGACACAAAGTAAACGGTCAAATGACTGGCAAACCTATTTAAATGCGTAAAAGAGAGTGTATACGTCATGTTATAACCCTCACGTTGTTTTTACAGATCTGAGTGAATTATGAATTAGCAGTTATGAAAGACCTGTCAGAATTCCAAAGAGGGCAAATTGTCGGAGCGCGGATGGCTGGTGCATCGGTGACGAAAACCGCTCAGATGTTCAATGTATCCAGAGGAACTGTCTCTATGGTCATGTCTGCATGCCAAAACCATGGAAAGACAAGCACCGACAAATGCAATAGTGGACGCAAGAAGAAGCTGTGTGATCGAGACCGCCGGGTGCTAAAACGCATTGTGACAAAGAACCATAAGACCACAGCTCCAAAAGTGACTGCAGAGCTTAACCAGCATCTTGCAAGCCCGGTATCGACCAGAACTGTACGTCGCGAGCTCCATGGAGCTGGATACCATGGGAGGGCTGCAATTGCCAAACCCTTCCTTTCGCACATCAACATTGAGCGGCGCAGAAAATGGTGTAATGACCATAAGAATTGGTCAATGGACCGGTGGAAGAATGTAGTCTACTCCGACGAATCCTCCTTTACGCTATTTCCATGTTCCGGTCGAGTTTACGTCTGGAGACAGCCTAAAGATGCTTATGACCCCGACTCAGGCCCGACTGCCTGACCCCAACCGTTAAGCATGGAGGCGGATCTGTGATGGTTTGGGCAGCAATATCGTGGAATACTCTTGGCCCAGCTGTAGTACTGCATGGTAGGGTTAACGCCCAGGTCTATCTGTCAATATTGGCTGACCAGGTCCATCCCATGGTCCAAACGCTGTTTCCCAATGGCGGCGCCGTCTTCCAGGATGATAATGCACCAATCCACACCGCTGGGGTCGTTAAAAACTGGTTTGAAGAGCATGTTAGTGAAGTAGAACGCTTGGATTGGCCTCCACAATCCCCGGATCTTAACATTATCGAGCATCTGTGGTGTCAGTTGGAGCAGCAGGCCAGAAGCCGATTCCCACCGCCGGCGTGGGAGGAACTGGAGCAGGGTTTGCTCGAAGAATGGCTCAGGATTCCTCTAGCCACTGTCCAAAAGCTGTATGAATCAATTCCCCGACGCATTGCAGCTGTTATTGCCGCTAAAGGAGGACCAACTCCATATTAAGAATAAAAACCGCCATTTATCAAGGTGTTCATATTATTTTGTCCAACCCCTGTATATATATATATATATATATTTTATTTTTTTTTGTAACCTATATATAGGCTGTAACCTTCTATGTACTTCAGTGTTCCTGAGGATGTCATTAGACGAAAGCGCTTGAGCACCATTTTGTGTTTCCTTTCCTTCGTGGTTTTATTCATCATAAAAATTTTTCACGTGTTACTTTCGTGAAATAATTTTCATATATATATATATAAGAGTTAACAAAAATATAAGTTACAGTTGTTCAGAATAGGATGTTTTATATATATACAGTATATATATATATATATATATATATATATATATATATATATATATATATATATATATTGGTAGTTGTAATAATCTCTTCTCTACTATAATATAAAAGAGAGCTGTCCGTCTGTCTGTCCGTCCGTCCGTCCGTCAGTCCGTCCGTCCGTCACACTTTCAGCGTGTGTGCGTGCGTGCGTGCCTGTGTGCGTGCGTGCGTGTGTGTGTGTATCTGTTCCAGCCATAGTTCCAAAATGAAAGCAGTTACAAACATAAAACTTCACACACATATTGATTAGGTCCCGAGGTTGTGCACCTGGGTGTTGAATGCCCGGTTACGTCAACTGTACGCCCTTGACGATTGGTTAGGTTAAGTTAGGTTAGGTTAAGCTTTAACGAAAATATCACGACTCAACCTAACCAACCTAACCTAACCAACCTAACCTAACCTAACCTAACCATTCACTTAACCTAGCTAATAACAGCTAATAACAGCCTTCAAACTACAAAAATATTCCGGCCCTCTACTTGGATATGTTTTACTACCCGCACGTAGGGCGGGTCTTTAGCTAACCGTCAGCGAAGCGACGGGTATTGTACTAGTGATAATAATAATAATTATTATTTCACGGGATGGGACCACTGATCTATTGTATTGCCACACGAATTGCGAATATATTTTCCTGTACTAATATATTGTTAATACTTTGTTTCGTATTGAAGTAACGGTGTTTTATCTAATTCAGATTGAATGTATTTCTTTTAGAATAATTAGTTCTCTTTAATGCCCCGTTTTGAATGAGTATATAATTTCAAATCTATTATTTGGCCATATATATGTGCTCCGTTGTATATCCATTAACTCATAAACAGAATGATGAAACGGCGTTTTATTTGTCCCTTGTACACAATTATATAATTTGTTTGGTTTTCTGAATATTTAATTAATTGCTATTTGTCAAATCGGTCTTCTAAGACAACTGGGTGATTACATGAATTGCGAATATATTTTCCTGTACTAATATATTGTTAATACTCTGTTTCGTATTGAAGTAACGGTGTTTTATCTAATTCAGATTGAATGTATTTCTTTTAAAATAATTAGTTCTCTTTAATGCCCCGTTTTGAATGATTATATAATTTCAAACCTATTATTTGGCCATATATATGTGCTCCGTTGTATATCCATTAACTCATAAACAGAATGATGAAACGGCGTTTTATTTGTCCCTTGTACACAATTATATAATTTGTTTGGTTTTCTGAATATTTAATTAATTGCTATTTGTCAAATCGGTATTCTAAGCCAACTGGGTGATTATTATATGGTTCACCCCGGAGGCAGTGGCACTTGGCTGAGGTGCAGGGCTCTCAACAACAAGACCGACCCACAGAGCAGGGTGCGTGCCCGGTTCCTTTTAGTGCACTGTGGCACTGACTGATGATGGTCTGAGACGATGACACCCTGAGGCACTGGCTGATGATGCCCTAAGGCGCTGGCTGCCTAAGCCAACTGGCTGATTAGTGCCCTATAAGAGGGCGGGGGGCGGCTGAAGAACTCATATGATCGCAATCGCCGAGCAAGTACCTCTGGGTCCTCTCTCTCGCTCTCTCTCTCTCTCTCTCTCTCTGCCCCTTTGTGGGGTGAGGCGTCCCCTTCTCCCCCAAAGAGGCCTCTTAGGTTAGGTATTCCCCTTTGGGGGGTCCAGCTTGGGGGCTAACTCCAAGTTGCATACCCCTTGCAATCCCATTTTGGGGTTGGCAACAAAGGGGGGGTTGGCAACAAATGGGGGTGCGGGTGTGCCTTGCAACAAAAGGGGTGGGGGTTGTCACTAAAAGGGGTTGGGGTTGGCACTCTTGCAACATTACGTAACATTATGCAATATTGCAATGCAATTGCACTCATACGTTTTGTGCCCATACTACTCGTGTCGCCTAAACGAAACAAAAAGCTAAACGAGAGTATCAATTCGAGAGTAAAGAAAACGCGGAAGAAATCCTCGTCAAAATTGTTGTGGCTAAACAGAGACAGAATTGTTACCCCTACGATCGGTAGAAAACGGAATTCGGATCATTTCTCAAGCGCCAAGTATATAAATTTATATTGTGCGGTTGGTTAATGGTAAACTCAATAAGAGAGTGTTATTCAAAATTGTAAAAAGGAAGGTTGTCACTACCCATCAGATAAGTAAACAATTGTACTCGAATAATATTCTAACCATTTGTTTTAGTTGTCTCATGTATTAGAGCTACTATGACCAGAAGGCCAAGTAGGTAAACAACTGTAGCTACTCAAATAATATTCTAACCATATTATTTAATTGTTTTGCATAAATTCTGAATTTCAAATTCTTGAAGTAAAAGTCAGCGTCTGAAATGTCATTTCTTTAACAAATTTCATTGATGTCAAATTTTCATTTTTGCATTATATTTGTTTCGTGTTAACTTTGACGTAATAGGCTATTTTTGTAATAAGTTTGTATTAATCACCGCTACACGAACATAACGGGAAACGTAAATTGTGTTTTCTTCTTGTGTTTGGCTTGACCCTCAAACCAGCATATGTGAGGGGTCGCGCGTCTTAAGGTACCTAAGCGCCACCACAGGCGAAAACGTGTTTTTGATGGATATTACTATTTTCACCCTTCCTCTATCGCGTGGTTTGGGTTATAATGACCTTACGACACTAGAAGTATGGTTGAAAACCTTATGAAGCGAACTACTTTTTTCACCTCTTTCGCCAGCCAAAAGTTCACCCAAAGTTTGGCATAATAAGAAAATAAAAAAATTACAAACTATATATATAAAATATAAAATATGAAAATCTATTCTAAAAACTCATCAACATCTTCATTAGCATACTTAGAACTCTAATTTAGCCAAAAATGAACGTTCTAGCTCAATTAATAACAGAGATACTATTGCGAGAATATTGCTGAACTTTGGAGGCGATTTCTGGCGAATTTTAATTTTGGCGCTTAGGTACCTTAAGACGCGGGATCCCTCATATATATGTGTGTATATATATATATATATATATATATATATATAGAGAGAGAGAGAGAGAGAGAGAGAGAGAGAGAGAGAGATATTGTAAAATCTAAATCAGTGGTTTTCAAATTGTGTTCCGCGAGAATTTGATGGGGTTCCATGGGGCATGTCATGAGAGACTGAGAAGGAGAGAGAGGTAAGATAAAATAATATCAATTGGCATGGATGAATTTACGATATATATTCTGCGAATTCAGTGATTGTGTTTTGAAAGGCGTAGGCAAAGAGTGAGTGGGCGAGAGAGAGAATTTTAATTCAAACGATGAGATAGCCCGAATAAGTGTTGCCCTCTTGCAGCCACAGTAAGAAACAGGAGCCCATTTTGTAAACAAAACACAGGTGATGACCACAAGCACTGGTCTGATTGATTTGATGAGTTTTTCTATTTTTAGGTTTAATTTGCTCAGTTCACGGAAGTTATGATCACAGTAATGTTATTAAATACAGTGTAAATGTGTGTTAGCTTTCACAATGCATATAATGATTCTATTTTTTTTTATGTTATCCGTGCTAAATTATGATTATATTATTAATATATAACAAAATATATTGGTACTTGAAGATATTTTTATAAAAATATTTGTGGTAAAATTTTCTTCGTTAATGGGTGAATGAATCATATTTTTAACTCACTCTGTGTTTTCCGTGTGGCAGGTAACATCAGTTGCTCCAAATATTGAACTTTTATCCAAAGAAAAGCAATCATATCCAAGTCATTGAACATTTATTTGTTTGATTAACTATTAAAATTACTCCTTAATAACTGTAAAATTGCTCACTTTTAATTATTTTCCATTGAAAACTTTAATTTTACAATAAACATGATATTTTTTATACTTATAATTTCTTTTATGCTGACAGTAATGTGGGGAGGGGAATTTAAAATAAATAGGTCGATAAAAGTAAATTCTTTTTTTACTTGTAAATTTCTAAACTTGTGTATTTTTTTGTGAAATTCATATAACTGTATATGTAAATTTCATAAATTACATAAATAAACTGCAGTGAACATAAATTATGTTTTATTACCATTTGCTTTATATCATTAACATTTTACATGTTGGTCAAGGTTCCATAAATTTTTTTTTTAAATAAAGGTTCCGTGGCTTCAAAAAGTTTGAAAAACTCTGATCTAAACCATATACACTATCTCCCGTGAATGCTTGCATGGATATTTTGAGGTACAATATAGATAACAATCATGTCGCCAGTTTACTTTGGTGTGCAAACAGCTTAAATAAACAGGCATATATACACACACACACACACACACACACACATATATATATATATATATATATATATACAAAGTGAGCCAAAAAACTATTACCTTGAATTTGAACAATATAACTTTACCTTTATCAAATGTTATTTGTACAATCAATATATGTGTCATGTATAGAATTTCATGGTCTATCTCGTAGTGAAGTTGGATTTTTGCTAACTGTAACTATTATTTTGTAATTCGCTGTTATACAGACACGGGTAGAAAAACTTTCTCTTTCTATACAGTTACTAATTGAGTCAAAGATTATGCGGAATGTGCCCTCCTCCATTATCAATGCACGCTTGCATCCTTGACTTCTCCCTTATCGACGGCAGTACCGCATCAAGGATTTTTTCTTGGTAATAAGCAGCAGTGATTTTGGCATTTTCATCAACAAAAACAATCTCTGAATTCCCTAACTTTGAAACAAAGTTGGAAACCATGACTTTTTGAGAAAAGTGCGGGTGTTCCATGCAAAGTCGATCTAGACTGATAGATTTTTTGTCCTGTCTTCCATAAACTCGGTCATTTTGTGTGTTTATTGTTGAAGCAACCGTAAAGGTCATCTCGTCGCTGAACCATATTTTCGACACTTCTCTGTCTGGGAATCGATCTAACAGAGCACGACATTTTCAACTCTTTCTTGCTTGCTTATTTGATGCAGAGAGCTTATGAACTTCGACTCTTTTAAAACATTTAAGACCCAGATCATTTTTTACTATATACGACGAACACTAGAGCGAGAAATATCAATAGTTTTTGAAATTTCTCTAACGGACTTGTGGGTGTTGGGCCGTTCTTCTTGACTGCATATCATGGATGAAACCGTGTCAATATTTTCTTCAGTACGTGATGTTTTTGGCCTTCCACTGCCTTCTTTTCGTTTGGTCGACCCTGTGATATCGATTTTCTTTATGAGATATTGAAGTCCAGGTATCGTCCATCGTTTATTTGGAAACTCTTTTTTCATTCGTTTTGCACCCCCAGTGTTTCTCCTTACGCAGGTTCAATATCAATGCTTCATCTTCCAAAGAGTATTTCATTATGTTATAACTTGTTCACCAACTATGGCAGAATGATGGTATGAAGTGAAAAAAGGAAATAAATTAATTATTTTGTGTAAAAATTAGGAAAATTAATTATTTATGGAGAAACTGACGGTCATCTGAAAGTATCAGTTGCTGACTTTGACCGCCTTTCAATTGCGCACCATATTCTGATACCTCCCTCCAGTTGTGAGCCTGTAGGGTAATAGTTTTTTTGGCCCACCTGATATATACTTGTGTGTGTGTGTGTGTGTGCACACACACACACACATATATATATATATTGTTATATAAAGTGGTATAAAGAGGTTTTTCGGTGATCAGTCTTTCCTTGTGAACAGACGTGTTTCATCGAGTGTCCAGTGTTATCATTTGAATAAGTGGTTTTCGTTGAGGTGTCTTTAAAAAAAAATAGGGTTTGGTGCATTCTTAACTAAATTACTTCGTGTTACTAATCATTCACTAACGAATATATTTCATTTATTGACTTTATTCAGTACTATATTATTTGATTAATCCAAGGCTAGTGCACGTGGCTTGCCTCGTTTGTTTTTCAAATCTATCAGAAAACGAGAAGTCATAAGGTTCATTTTCCTTCTTTGTTTTTCAAATCTATCAGAAAATAAGGTTCATTTTCCCTTCCTTCGGGAGATCAGGTAGAGTGTGGTCACACACCGTGGGAAAAAAGGAAAAAAGTCGGTCGAATCGCGATCAGATAAGTATTATTAATACTCTTTCTTTTACAGATCTTTCGTCGGTAGCTTAATTATATATTCATTTAGTATAAATTTGTGTTACAAGAACCTGTTTCTGCATTTCAAGAACATTTTTGCGGGTTTGGGCAGGTGACGGCACAATAAGCACGCGGTAGACCTACGTTGTAATTTATTAATTTCCAAACGCTCGTTTTTTTGTTTTGTTTGTTTTTTAACTAATTAAAAGCATGGCACCCCGTCAAGTACTTGCAGTCGCTGTGAAGGGAAATTTGCCGCTTACGCGTTTACAATGGCTAATAATAATGACAGTTAGTTTGCAGGTGGTGCTCAAGCATGGAAGTCCTGAGGAACGAGTTAGAACGTGAGAGGGAGGCCAGAGTGAGGCTTGAAGAAACGTGATGCTCCTGACGGCAAAATTAGAATCCCTTGAGACTCCAGTTACGACCCCTCCTGCCTCAGTTTCTACTAATAATAAAATAGTACTAATAGCCCTCTCTCTTCCCCTAGTTCCCAACCCTTCGTTCGAGTGCGTAATGGAGCCCCATTGAGAAAAAGACTTGTCTACCAGTAATAACAAACAATAAGTTTTCTGTTTTAGGTTTCGAAGATGCTGATGAACCGGAAATACGACTCGTTGGCGATTCCATTGTTCGAGGGCAGCTCGAGGAATTCTGTGGGAGAAACCCTCGTCGTAGGCGCCGTTACTGCTACCCTGGTGCAAGGGTGGAGGATATAACTAATAGTGTTGACCATTTTACAGACGGTACCGCCGAGGACACAACGTATGTTATTCATGTCGGTACTAATAACGTTTTAAATTCTAGATCGGAAGAACTGCTGGCTAGGTACAGGGACTTACTAGAGCGATTAAAGGAAAAAACTAATAAGATTGTTTTAACAGGTATACTTCCTCGAATTATCCAACGTAACGATTTCTACAGCAAGGCGACCTATATTAACAATAACCTAAAGTCTCTTTGCCAACAGGAAGGAGTGCATTTTGCGAATTTTTGGAACAGTTTCTACGGCAGGAGGGACTTGTTCCTCGGAGATGGACTTCATCTTAATGACGTTGGAGCTGCGCGTTTAGGAAGACTATTTCATAATACTGTCTCTTCTTTTCAGGCTGCCGTAACTCGAACGGTCCCAGCGTAAATTCCACAAATTTCCCCTGCGCTCGCGAAGGTGTCGCAATTACAAACAATTTGAAGGTTCTATCCTTAAATGCTCGTAGCTTACGAAATAAAATAAACGAATTTTTTTCTTTAATTGCTTGTAAAGACTATGATTTAATTGCGATAAATGAATCGTGGCTTAGCACTGAAACACGTGACTTTGTAGGGGAGTATCAAATTAGAGGTTATAGACTTTTTGTTAAAAACAGAATAGGTAGGCGAGGAGGCGGTGTTATGTTGTATATCAAAGATAATATTGCGAACGTTATAGAAGTAAAGCACACAATTCCAGAACCAATAGATTCGACTATAGCAGAACTTAAATTGAACGATTTCAAACTTCTTGTTGCGGTTATATATAGGCCCCCTAATCAAACAGCTGATACGGACGAAGCGTTATATCGTGAACTAAAGAGAATAATAGGTAGTGAGCAGGCTTTAGTTATGGGTGACTTTAATTGCGCCAACGTGAATTACGATACAATGCAGGGAGACGCGGAAGGTAATCGTTTAGTTAATTTTCTCGAGGATAGCTTTCTTATTCAAAAGGTTGGGGAACCTACGAGGTTGGACAGTATTTTAGATTTAGTAATAACTACGGATGATAGGCTAATTACTGATCTTCAAGTAATAGAACCGTTAAGCAATAGCGATCACAATATGGTAGAGTTTGTCCTCTCAGTAAGTCACTCGAAACCAGCTAACTCGACTAAAATTCCAACTTCCAGCACGCAGACTTTTGTAAATTTCGAAATAAATTGTCACACGTCAATTGGGAAAACGTAATGGGGAACTCCAACGCAAAACTAATGTGGGAATCGTTTGAAACAGTATTTAGGACTATAAATGAGGAATGTGTACCGTACAAAATTAAGCGTGCGAAAGTAAATAACAAGCCCTTGTGGTTTACTTCTAGAGTAGGAGACATTATAAAGAGTAGAGATAGGGCTTATAGGCTACATAAGTGCGATAAAGACAATTTGTGGTTACGAAACAACTACATATCTCTAAGGCGTGAAGCGAAAAGTGTAATAAAAAGTCCAAGCGCGAATTTGAAATCTCCATAGCTCGTGACGGTAAAGAAAACCCCAAGCGATTCTTTCAATACGTCAACAATAGAAATCCAGTAAAAAGTGTCTTGGGGCCGTTGAAAAATGTTAACGGAGATCTAGTTTCTGAAAACAAGGAAATGGCTACCTTGCTAAACGAATTCTTTACGTCAGTTTTTACTATAGAAGATGTAACGAATATCCCTACGGTCATAGACATAATACCTTTTGATAATGGTAATATTTTGGATAATATTGTGGTTAGTGAAGGGGAGGTAATGCGCTATATTGATAAAATGAAAACGCGTAAATCACCGGGGCCGGATTCCATATATCCCATACAACTAAAAGAATTAAAAGATAGCATTGTTGTGCCGCTAACAAAGATTTTTAATGCGTCTATTTCTGAGGGGTGCGTACCAGATAATTTCAAGTTAGCAAACGTAACACCTATCTTTAAGAAAGGCGATAAAGGTGCGGCGGGAAATTATAGGCCAATCAGTTTAACGTCTGTTGTAGGTAAGCTACTGGAATCAATAATTAGGGATCGTATAGTCGAACACTTAGAATTGCATAACTTAGTTAGAAATACGCAGCACGGTTTTAGGCGAAACAAATCTTGCTTAACTAATCTTTTAGAATTTTTTCAAAGCGTGGTTGACGTTTACGATAGTCATCGGGCGGTTGATGTAGTGTATTTAGATTTTCAAAAAGCGTTTGACACCGTACCGCACAAAAGACTCATTGAGAAAACTAAGGCTCATGGAATCAAGGTGTAGTAATAAATTGGATAGAAGAGTGGTTGCGAGGTAGGAAACAGAGGGTGGTCGTTGATGGAGCGGAGTCGTGTTGGGCTAATGTAGCGAGTGGCGTTCCTCAGGGTTCTGTATTGGGCCCCTTGCTTTTTCTTATATATATTAACGATTTAGATGTCGGCCTAGTCAGTACAGTTTCAAAGTTTGCGGATGACACGAAGCTGGGTGGTAGGGCGATTAATGACGAAGATAGAGGTAAAATCCAGAATGATCTGAATAAAATCGTTGATTGGTCAGTCACATGGCAAATGAGATTTAACGTCGATAAGTGCAAAATTTTACATATAGGTTCGCGTAACGGTAATTTTGCGTATAGTATGTCAGGGAAAGAGTTGATAAGCGTAGAGCAGGAAAAAGATTTAGGAGTTATAGTCACTGGTGATTTAAAAGTAGCGAAACAAAGTACAGCAGCGGTCAATAAAGCGAACAAAGTGTTAGGTTTTATAGCTCGGAATTTTGAGTACAAATCGCGCGATATTATAGTTCCTCTTTATAAATCATTAGTTAGACCCCATTTGGAGTACGCGATCCAATTTTGGAATCCGCATATGCGCAAAGATATAGACAAAATCGAAAGAGTTCAAAGACGAGCAACTAAGATGATTCCGTCGCTTAGGTCAAAGTCGTACGAGGATAGGCTTAAAGAGTTAAAATTGACTACACTCGAGACTAGGAGGCTAAGGGGTGATCTAATCCAGGTTTTCAAAATTATGAATGGGTTCGATAACGTAGATAGAGATAGCTTTTTCGAAATATCTCAATATAATAGGACTAGAAATAACGGGTGTAAGTTGACAAGTAGAAGGTTCGAGACAGCAGTTGCCAAAAACTTTTTTACGCATAGAATAGTAAATAGCTGGAATAGTTTGCCGGTAGAAGTAATTAGTAGCACGTCTATAAACATGTTTAAAAATCGATTAGACGCATATGTTGATAGATTGGGTATAGTTTAAGGTAGTAAAATTAAGGGTGGATAAGATAGATTTTGATTCTCTTTTCATTAAAGATCACAATAACCAGACTAGAGGTCATAGTATGAAATTATTTAAGCCAAGATGTAGAACAAATTTAAGAAAACATAGTTTTACAAGTGTTGTGGGATATAGGGAGGCAGCATCTTGGGTTAGGGGATACTCTCTGTCCTTACACACCCATTTAAAGAGATTCCTCTGCCGAGCGGTGCCCCCCATAGTACTGTGAGGTATTGAAAAACTCATGATCTTCACTTGCCCCACAAACACCTTTAAATGGGAGACCCAAAATGGGTGCACACACATTTCTACATTACTGTACAGTCTTTACAGCCACACCTACACTTTTCCTCCTAAGTATATATATTGTAATGTATATGGTTGTAAATTGTGACTTGGTCCGCAATTGATATGGACCGTGACTTATTTTTGGTTGGCAAGGTACTGGTATTGATGGATACCGTAATGAAATTGACTGGATTCTTTGGATCTGATATATTTGCATGTCGGTTATAAATAGATATAGAGTGTAACATATTTGTGGATAGTAGTCTATTATGACTTGATCCTCTGGATCCAGAGATTCTATCTTTAGTTTTAAATTGATAATTAATTAGTTTTAAATTGATAATTATTTAGTTTTGTAAAAATTGGTTGTTGCCAATGTACAGGCAGTTTTTACATAGTGGAGCCGCCTCGATGGGCCGAGTGGCCCCTAGTGTGCCCACTATAAAAATTTCTTATTCTTATGTTCTTGTGGTTCGGAACCCACGTAAAATTGTAGGTCCCCTCCGCCACCACGGAGGACATGCACAATACACAATTACGAACACAGTTAGGTAGACCAGCCATGAGTGGATCCGAGGTTTTGTTGGTCTGAAACATTATAACATAACAATTATATATTACGTTTACTTTATCGTTTATATTTTTTATTTAAGCGTATTTTCTTTTAAACCACCTAAAATAAATTTAACCCAATGTTATATAGTCTTATTTCACTGTCAATCCGTGTAGGGGAATAATTGAAAACCACTAAACCACTTACAATGCAAAAATGAGATTTTGACAGTGATATATATATATATATATATATATATATATATATATTTGTTTATTTAGGGAAGACAGTTAATAATAATGCAATTAAGTAAAATGCATAAGCAATTTAAATTTGACTTAGACAATTTTAATCTACAAATGGTAGTTATTTAACTGAATACAGCCATATTGTAATACGCAAGACCATTTAAAATGAATGAACCCATACATACTACAATTTTTCTATCTTTGTCATGTCTGCTTAATTGACCATTTTAATTATAATGTATACTACCGTATTATAATGTCTAATGCATACCTTAATTACATTGTTTACCTACTTCTTTTTTGACAGTGGTAACTATTCCCTTCTTGTGAAATTTTACATTATAACACTATGTATTTTATTATATTTCAACCGAATGTACGAACTAAGTCCTTTATCTAAACAGAGAAAGTAGGATATACTATTTTTGAGTATTTACAGACACAACCAGAAACACGGAGTGTCTCCGTTTTCTTCCGTTAAATTTTAAGGAAGACTATTTTGTGTTTGAATTACTTTTAACCAAGTCATTCGCTTTAAGAGTGATTTACTCAACTGAGGAGAACAATTTAACTTTTTTAGCCACACTCACCATTTATTATGTATGCATTTACCTAAGTTAAATTTCAAAAGAATTTAATCTAATTTAATTTATTTATTTTTTGGGGGTGGAGGTGAAGCAATTCCTATTTGATCTTAGGAATTTTAAACACAAATTTTGTGTGAGATATTCATTTAACAAACTTGAGATGCACTGATCTCACCCTAGCGAGGGTGATTGTTTCTCCTATTTTCATTTGGCGCCTTTCGCTTCAAATGTTACATTTTAATAAACACATTAATCCCATATCTTAACTAATATAATTTTATGCTATGTTATTCGATGGTATGTAAAGCGTATTCTGATATAAATTTAATCTCGTTTATTTCCTCAATCCGATTTGGTTTTTATACGATATTTTTTTCCATTTCTTGGCGTATTGTGTTCACGCGCTGCCAGGCGCACGATTTAATTTCATACCCTAATTAGATTCTCCTAGTTTGATTCATCCTATTTTTAAGAATTATCAACCTTTCAGAAGGTGTAATTTTAACATGCCATTAAACTTGTTAATAATGTACCAATCTGATTTTAACGGAGTTTCCCGTTTTATACAAAAGTATAATTTATGTTCAGCGTCTCATTTTTTGAACGTCTCCTCGAACAGAATCGAAGCTACCTCATGGCTACCTTTTTGTTTCGCGAATGTAATTTTTACATTAGTTATTTTCCTAGTTTTAGAGTAACCTGTATATGGTACTTTTCTCCGAACTTATTCAAAATTAAATAGACAATGAATTCCTGTCGTTTTCCCTAGATTACATGAGTATTTAACATGCATGTGTTTTAAAATTTCATGTACTTAAGAATTTATAAATCGTCCTTCCACAAGCGAAAAAAACGGAGCCGTCATTTCGACTCGCTCACTTTGTTTCCATGAACAATTTAGTTATAGGCTAAATTAGCATTTAATTAAGTAATCACTTTCCTTATCATATTCCCATACGTAACAATAATATATATATATATATATATATATATATATACATATATAGTGTCGCTCGTAAGTATTCGTACAGAAATATTTTAGTCATATTCGTTCTTATCTTTTGTACCATGCATTGGATAGTTATGAGAGAGATTTGCATTCTGGAAGAAAGTTCTGTGGACAGATGAGACAAAATTGAATTAGTCTGGAACAAAGAGCAACAGTATATTTGGCGAAAATCTTTAAATACTGCATTCGAGGAAAAAAAAATCCTTCCTCGTTTAAACATGGTGGTGGTGGTGGTAGTTTGCTTCTTTGGGGATGCTTTAGTGCTTCTGGTCCAGGAAAGCTTGTTGTCACCAGTGGAATCTTGAATTCGAAGAAATATCTGAAATTTTAGAAGAAAATGTATTGCATTCATTTCAGGAGTTGCGAATGGGTCATAACTGGGTACTGCAGCGAGATAATAATCCAAAACATAAGTAAGAGCACCATGAAGTGGCGTCAACAAAAGAATTGCAAGCTTCTCGAGTGGCCCAGTCAAAGTCCAGATCTCAATTTTATCGAGAATTTATGGTTTGATTTGAAAAAAGCTTTAGGTAAGAGAAACCTTTTGAATATAAATGAAATGCAACAATTTTTTTCGAAGAATGAGCTAAAATTTCTACTGAGAAATGTCGAAACCTTGTAGAAAAATACCCATAACGAATCACTGAAGTCATTCAAACAAAATAGTCCATGGACGGACACAGTATTAAATAATTTTGTAAGTAAATGTATGAAAACTTTTGCATTTTAACTTTTTTTATTTTCCTCAAATTCTTTGATGTTTTACATTATATGTTGGAGTTAAACTAATTGTTTTTATTTGTTAAATTTTTCCAAACGAAAGGCAAACTTTTCGTAATTATCCTTTACATGGTACAAAAGATAAAGACGAATATAACTGAAATATTTCTCTGTACGAATATTTATGAGCTTCAGTGCCAGTATATATATAAAGTGACAAAGCGGTGCCTGACAGGGATACATTCCTTGAAGAGAAATTACAAGGAGATTGCATAACACTTTTATTTCACCCCGGAAGATATAGCAAGAGCTATAGGACAAATCACTTTCAGCTGCAGGTCGGACAAATGGAATGCCTTATTGATTAAAACTAAAAATACTAAAGTTACGAAAACTTCTCCAGACAAGAGCACGAACTATTCAACAATTAAAAGACAACATACAACAAAAATATATCACCATCAATAAGGATGTTTTACGTAACGTTCAATGGACTGTACAGTAGCTTACGTGATCGAATTAACATATCAACACCCGAATGACACGCAGTTTGGACATTTATTGTCTTCATAACAAATCAAAAATAATCCCTGTACAAATAGGAATGGGTAAGGGAAGGAATTTTTTTAAGGCTTCTCTCGGAGGAACAGTATTCAATACCGATTCATAAAAAAACCCATGGCTTTGCACAAGGTTATTCTCGAACCAACTACACGAACATAATTTGGGATCTCGAAATTTTCAGTATATTTTCCATACGTTTTTTTTTGGAGAACTTTTTTCGCAGTTATACTTATTATATTCTTTATTATAGATCTCACAGTACAAAAAATATACTCACGAATTCATTGCTTAAAATCACTAAAATTGCAAGTTACACGAGAAAAAAAAGTTTTTTCCTACGCAAACTAACCAGCAAACAATACCTGCCTTTTAAGAAGTTCTTCGCATGAGGAGACATCGTTCGGGAATTCGGTTTCTTGAAGGGTCTGCGTGAACATCCGAAGAGCTCCGCTGATCTCCTGAGTGTTCGC
Organism: Bathynomus jamesi; assembly: GCA_023014485.1. Taxonomy (NCBI): domain Eukaryota; kingdom Metazoa; phylum Arthropoda; class Malacostraca; order Isopoda; family Cirolanidae; genus Bathynomus; species Bathynomus jamesi. Next base: position 2,768 of record JAJOZX010000986.1, on the reverse strand, counting down.
GCTGAATTTATCTACTGCCTGTAATTTATGAAGAGATCATTACACATTTGCGGGATTACAGTTGGTTTACAAAGAATTTCACAGGGAAATCTTTCAAACTACTAACTTCATTAACTGTTATGCACATAATTCCAAGGCAATGTGTTACCAAATTCATTTTGACGTTAGAGAAATTTAATTTTTTTTAAATAATCCATATACTTACGGCGTCATCTTACTTAAATAAAATTGTCTTCTAGGGAATATATATGAAAATTTATTAAAGTGTTTCAAAAACGTTTTTGGAGAATGGTATAAAATGAGAAAGGCGACATTAAACAAAAAATTCTGGTATTAAATTTATTAAACTGTACAGGAGTATGAAAATGAAAATCTGGTCCGGGCGTTGGGTTGGACATAAAAGGCAGGTTAATCATGTAATGTTGGTAAACAGCCGGCAAAAAAAAAAGAAAAAACAGATTAATAAGCCCTATTTACATATAAACTAAAAATCAAACTGATAGCAAATGCGTGGCTAGTATCTACACTGAAAGGATTCAATCTTATAGGGAGAGAATGAAGCACAGGAAAATAAATACGAAGAAGCTGTAACTGGAAAGGGGTCATTAATAATAATAATAATGATAATAACAATAATAATTTTTAAAAAACAAGAGAAGGGGAGTGTTAGCACAGCGCTCAAACTATAAAGTGTTGAACATTTCAAATATCATCGTTTAAATGGCTCTATGTTTCTTGATATGAATCACTGTAATAGTTTTATTTTCTGTAATTCTCTCCTTTGAGATGGGAGACCGCCAAGAGTCACAGACAGCTGCAGTGGTTCAACACTTAAGTTGTAACATGGAACTTATTAATACAAAACAATTATATGCATTTATGATGCTGCCTCAATACAAAACATTTTTCGTTTCTAAATAATATTTCTCTCAGTGATTGTATATTACGATATCAGTGTTGTTGATCTAGAAATAGCATTTCCTCCGGATATAACAAGGCCATACCAGTAGTATCCATTCAGCTATCGTCCATTTACCAATTAGAAGATATTCTAAGCAGTGACTTATGAAACCTACAGATACCCATCAATTTGGTAGTGTTATAATGTTTTTAAAATTTAATAAGCATCAAAACATTGTTTCTTCATTCATAAACCGCCTATATATGTATTTATATATATTAGGTTTTTGCTCTGTCTTTGTTATAACATAAAATAATATCTGAACGTACGTTCAATATTGAATGCAAACAAATAAATAAATAAATCAATTTGGAATTTGCTCAGGGAGCAATAATGTCTACCAACGGCTCTGTTTTTATACATCGTTCAGGATGACAGGCTTGCCAATACCATGAAAACTGTCATCACGTCCGAACATTTATTTTTTATTTTTTACAAGACCTTTTTTATTCACTTTATTGACATTCCCTCTTCTTAATATATATCCCCTTCTTGACTCTATATTTAATTATTCATTTATGTTTCCTTACTAATATGTAAACGAGAATGATGAATGGAAATAATTATGTTCTAAAGACATTTGGCAATGAGTCAACCAACCAATCAACGTTCATTCACCCAGATTCATTCATAAAATAATACAACCGTTTGTAGTACACAAAACAAATATATGCTAGGTGTCGCTATCTTTCCTCAAGAGTGTCCTACGAATAATGAGCACAACTGTACATGTTACACTCGTATTATGCAAGAGAACTTGCGCAGGATATCCACCATATCCATGTACTGAACCCAGAAAGCTGCGATTCTGGAAGACATCTTCACAGACTCAGCTTGACTTTCACGACAGTCCCTGATTCTGTTCAGCACATTAAACTGGCAAACTACTTCTGCATACATTGAACCATCTATCAGCTTCTCATAGAGGACAGCAACTGTTGTTCTCCCGCTCGTTTCTGCAGCAGTGTCGTCATCTGATGGGGTTGCGGCTGTTCATCAGAATTCAGATCTTTAGACTCTGTCTTCTGAGTTGTCAGGTTGACGTAGTAGAGGGGCATCAAATGTGTTGGACAGCAGCAGGACATTGAGTGCTGCGTCAACAGTGAAGTGTGCTCGAACTGCGCGAGCAATGCTCTTGCCAGTCAGCATGTGGACTACTGCATTGGGTGCATAGATCAACTCGAGCAGTTCTTGCAAACCAGATGCAGCCATCAGATGTCCCATACATCCAAGGAAACTCATCTGTGTGTGAAAGCTCCCTAGACGTAAGACTATTTCTCTCAGATCGCTTCTGACAGGCTCAGTTATGATGATCATCAGAGCCCTCCATCAGAGTGGCTGGTCGAAGGTGATGATTAGGGTGACATCATGGCGCCTTGCATGCTCACTGACAAACTCCAGTGTTGAGTAGATTCATGTTGTGTCACTCGAATTCATGTCGATCATCGGCAGAAACATGACAAATGCCTTCCCGGGGTGCTCGCCCTGATGTACAAACTGCATCCTTCCGGACCACGCTGGCTTTGGTGACCCAAACATGATGGATGTCTTCCAAAGCACATTAAGATGTGCGGTTGCGTCCTGAGCCTTCATGTTGACGAGCTTCTGGTAGGTCACTGCAGACATCCCGCAACTCTCTACCCTGTGGTACCTGATCTGCACTCGTCCAACCATAGATATGTCGTTGGGGGTGACCTTTGCCCTGGAGATTGGTCTGCCTGCTTGGGTTCCAGGGGTGATGGCCGCAATCATCCCCATACCGTGGAAGGTGTTATAGCCATCTAATGTTCAGATGTTGTGGTCTACA